>JARDXD010001187.1:0-41674 GCA_029218145.1 Aphanocladium album | reverse complement strand
CCTCCCTATCTCGTCCGTTCTTGCTGAACTGACCAAATCATACTACCAGAGCCAAGAGATTTGAGCGCCTTCTCAAAGCTCACGGCGTCTCCAAGCCCGCTGCCGCTCCACCCGCCGACGAGGAGGAAGGGCCTGCCAAGCCCGCGGCCAAGAAGCGCAAGGCTCCCGCTGCCGCCAAGTCTCCGGCCGCGAAGAAGCCCAAGGCTGCTACCCGTGGCAAAAAGGCGGCCGTCAAGGAGGAGGAGACTGATGAAGACGAGGCGGACGTCAAGGATGGCTCGGAGTCGCCTCTTTCCGGTACGACAGATTGAGAAAAAGAAATGACTACAAAAAGTTTTCCTTTGCTAACACCGTCTGCATAGAGCCTCCTGAGGACCTGAAGGAGGACATCAAGAAGGAAGAGAAGGAGGACGACAGTGAGGGAGCGGTGATCTAATCAATTCCATCCTGAGAGCACGCCGCTGGCCAACGGCCGACGAAGCACTAGCAGACAGGTTTGGGCCTAGAGAGGACTCTGTCTTTTTTTTTCTTTTTCTATGGGAGTATGGAAAATTTGGATGTTTAAGCGACAGACGCATTTTTTGGGCCTTTTGTTGATTCCGTGGGTTATTCTCGGCAAGCAAATGAGCATTTTCGTTGAAACGTAATACGTAGACTCGCCGCTCAGGTAGTCAGAACAATCAATCAAGAACCTTTTTGCCATCACACACCAAAATTTCTGCAACTCGTGACGACAGTCGTAAGAATCAAACTGGGCCGCTCAGAAAAGTGAATTGACCAGACACGGGCAAAAATACAAACGGCAGCGTTCGTCCATTGACGCAGCTGCTGAATGGGACAGCTGCCTGGTCCCGCCGCCCCATCCGCCGAGTCACTTGTGAATAGCACCTTCGCGCCGAGACAATAGGATGCGCCAGTCGGTGACGCTCCATTGGGGCCGCCTCCTCAATGGTATTGTTTCTTTGCGTACCTTTGTCGTTTTTCAGGCTTCACCGGAAAGAGGCGGTGGGCGAAATGATATATACAGGATGGGCTTCCCAACGAACGTTCCTTGCAATGCCTCTTTTTCTGCATCTTCAACCTTTGGCAGCTACATACCTCGATCTTCTTTTGCAAGATTCAATTTGATACCAATAAAACTCATCATGCATTCCTTTGCGCAAAACCACGATGGCTTCGTGCTGCCTAACGCGCGCTTCAATCCACCGATGCAGCCGCCGAACTGCTCTGGCCTACTTACACCACCCGAGTCGCCCAAATCTGGCAAAGCAACGCTGAGAACACCTAATACTGCGACTGATTTTGCCAGCTTCCAGGAGCCCTCGCCACGGCCCTGTCATGGCCCTTCCGAGTTCGAGCAACGGAGCACGCAGCACGACCTGTCGCGCGTCTCCGAGACCATCTACACCATCATCGAGCAGGTCATCGAGCAAAAACTGGCCGAGGCCATGGGACCACTTCGACTTAATATTCGACGATTTGATTCCGAAAATACCGATCTACAGGCACAAAACGATACGCTTGGCTTCAAAGTCAGCCGCCTGGAGCAGCAACTACATGCCCTTCAAAATATTTCCGTTGCCGCATCGAGCAACCTGGAGCTTATATCATCTTTGGCTGTTCAACTCTCGAGTACAATCAATGTCATCCAAAATTCCAATCAGACCCGGTCTGTACCTGTGCCCCCGGAAACCGTAGCATCAGCCAGGCATCACGAACAGCCTTGCAATATTCAACCACAATTCTGCTTCAAGGGCCGGAACTCAAAATGTCATCGCCGATCGCAAACCAAATCCAAGAAGTCCAGATTGGTAAACTACATGCTGTCTAAATGGAGGACTGGAAGGGAGGACAAGGACTGAGCTACTTGGAGAAACATTGTCTTACTTGGGATTTAGGCGTCACTTGTTGTAGAAGAATACATCTCTTTATTTGAATACTTTCACTTCGTATTTAATTTCTACAGTTGCAGTGCCTCATTTTGGCCCCAATAAAGTGATGATGTTGCCCACTCTTCAACGACACATGACCGTTTGCCCTGTTCCTCGACTGGACCAGCTCTGACCCTGATTACAGCGTAAAGAGTCGAGCGAAGAACTAAAAGTAAAAATAAACCGTCTCAGTGTGTCTAAGGGCAATCATAATTCACAGCTCTCGCCAGCACCAGCCTCTTTCTGCTCCACCTCTGCCAGCTGGCAACGGCTAGCCTCTGCCTGCCGGCTGCTCAAACGGATTTACCCTGGCAACCAGGCAGTTCTACGTTTTTTAATTATGAACCAAACGAAAATAATACCCCTCTTTTGTTTTGGTTTCTTCATGTTGGAGAATTGACAAAAGAGAAGATTCAATTCTTGGCTGTTGACCTTTGTCTTGTTCATCACCTGCATTTTACTCAGCTCTCTTGCGTTTTGGCTACTCAAAAGCATTGATTCTACAACCAATTGGTTCCTCGAACCTCTTTTTGTTGTGGCAATTTTATTGCCCTTTTAGCAATAACAATCTCTGTTTCATCTCCTGACATCAAAAGCGGCGCAGAAAACGTACGTTAGTAGGTCCATCATCTCTGTTTACACGTTTTGCATTTCAGAAAATTGGCTCTAACATCAATTAACAAGGCAGCTCAAATCGGTTTTCATTCCCCGCATATCTAGCAATATGGGCGTCACACCCGTGAAGAAAACCCCGTCTAAGACGGGTCGCTCGCCTGCCCGGGATCGGCGCTCTCAATCACGAGCCATCAAGGACGGTGACTCGCCCGCGTCTCTGCTTCAACGAACACCAGGCCATACGCGAGATTCTTCTTTCTCGCACACCCTTCCGACAGAGGAGCAGAAGCGAAATAATGGCCGGGTGGTCGGCCGCAGCCTCATCATGTGGTCGCGTAAGTCATCCCGAGCTGCCTCTGTCTTTTACCAAGTATTGACTGCTCGCAGGTCCTCGTATGGCAGAGAAGCTCCTTTTGCATCTTCACTATGAATGCACGCGGCACAGAGTCAATATTCCTTGGGACTCAATCGCCCATCGTCTCCACCCTGGCTCGTCTGGGGCCGCTGTCGTCCAGCATCTCAACCGAGTCCGGAAGGAATTGATAAGAGAGGGCCATCTGGTCCCTCCGGTTTGCCAAAAGCCAAGCTCCAATTCCAGCGTGGACCCAGCTGTGCGCGGTTATGTGCGCTTGCACCCGGATGGCGAGGACAAAGAGACGACACGGGCTGTTCGCTTTGACGAAAAGTACGACGACCTGAGGTTCAACCTTCCGGATTCCTTCCGTCATTCTGATGATGAGGATGAAGACATACCAGAATCACCTAGCCCTGTGCGCATGCAGTTGCCCAGATACTGCAGCGGTCCACCAAGCACCACCGACGAGTCTGTTACCAACAGCCTCCGCCGATTCGAACAGAGTGTAAGTGCCCCAATGTATATAGGCCTGACCCTCCCACTAAATCCTGGCAGTGGTCACCCCAGAGAAGTTTTCACTCTCCTACTCGGAAACAGAGATCCGAGATTGATGAGCTCGAGAACCCGCTTTTGACTCGGTCCTTTGACACTGTCACGTCCACTGGATCTGCTCCCACCTCGGTGCCCACCACCCAAGGCCCGTGGCAGGAGGCGCCTTTCCCGAGCTACTCTCCAATGGGGCTGTATCCTTATGCAAAGCAGCACTCCGCCGTTCCTACTTCCTTCCCGGGCTACTTTACCTTGCCGACCAACTATTCCATGTTTTCAGCTGAAGAGCCCTTCCCCAATTTTTATGCACAGCACCGCATGCAGACCGAAAGTTTACAGACTCAGGAAAGGGTGAAGAATGAGAATGGATCTCCATCTATGGTAGTTGATGACGGCTCTGACCAAACTTCCGAAATGATAACAGTAGGCATGCCTTTGGAATATGGTTATCATGTGCTAATGCAAGCCACAGGGCCGGGATGATATGGTATTGACAGGAAATCCCTGACAATGCGCATTATAACGAATTGCTACATGCATTCGAGCGATAAAAAGTTCTCAGTTGGATCCCACCCTCAATTTTCTTGTCTTCTTACTTGCAGGTATTGAGGTTGCTCATTTACTAATACCTGCCCGCCAGCAATGGTGATATTTTTTTTTGTTCTGTTCTGTTTTGCTCGTCTTATCTATGACAATGTTGTAAATTTTGGACGATTGGCTATTTGCAGCAAAATCTGCCTCCAAGAAGGACTTGTAGATGGCATATGTGCTTAGACAAACTGCTGGTAGACATGGAATTGCTTGGAGCTCCGACAGAGCTTGCTGACTCGTGCACTTGGGCTAGGATAGGAGTGGTGGTCAGCACCGTACGACACTGGGCATACAGGACAGAGAAGAAATTGAAAAAGATTGCAATAATAATAAGAGCTTGACGATGACCAGTATTATAATTATTTTCTCGACGTAATAATGTCTGTTGCCATGTGAAGCCGCCCAGCGACGTCTCGGACGTCGCTGGAAGAAGGTAGAATTAGTCTGGAGTCTGACTAGACCCAGCTAGGACTAGCGCGAATTGGGGTCCAGACGGTGTTTTGCCGACGTTCGCCGCCAGCGACAATTTTTTTTGGGGCCGGAGCTGGCAGACATCACCCTTATTACTCTTCTTTTCCCCTTCTACCCCAAGCCCTTTTGCTGCATCTTCCCCGTCGTACTCCATCCTCAATCCTTTGGAGTCTTTGTACTATTTCCTGTGCCGCATTGTAATACTATATACCCCTTTTATTTTCTTTTTCTTTCCCACATACACATACACGATGCAGCGCGCGCTGAGCTCCCGGGCCCGAGCTTCTGCTCTCGCCTCTGCTTCCACCAAGTTCCGAGCTGGCGCTGGCCTCGGTCAGCAGCTTCGCTTCGCTCACAAGGTTGGTCACGCTCTGAAAATGAGGTGGAGGACTCGATTGGATACTGACGAGGCGAAAATAGGAGCTCAAGTTCGGTGTTGAGGGCCGTGCCGCTCTCCTTGCTGGTGTCGACACTCTCGCCAGAGCCGTTGCTACCACTCTCGGCCCCAAGGGTCGCAACGTCCTGATTGAGTCCAGCTTCGGCTCCCCCAAGATCACCAAGGGTAAGCTATACAATTTGGCGTGGCATCCTTAAATTCCAGCTAACCCGTTGTAGATGGTGTCACCGTCGCTCGCGCCGTCACCCTGAAGGACAAGTTCGAGAACCTCGGCGCCAAGCTCCTCCAGGACGTCGCCTCCAAGACCAACGAGGTTGCCGGTGACGGCACCACCACTGCCACCGTCCTCGCCCGCGCCATCTTCTCCGAGACCGTCAAGAATGTTGCCGCCGGCTGCAACCCCATGGATCTCCGCCGTGGTATCCAGGCTGCCGTCGAGGCTGTTGTCGAATACCTCCAGAAGAACAAGCGCGACATCACCACCAGCGAGGAGATTGCCCAGGTTGCCACCATCTCCGCCAACGGCGACCAGCACGTTGGTAAGATGATTGCCAACGCCATGGAGAAGGTCGGCAAGGAAGGTGTCATCACCGTCAAGGAGGGCAAGACTCTCCAGGACGAGCTCGAGGTTACCGAGGGTATGCGCTTCGACCGTGGTTTCATCTCTCCTTACTTCATCACCGACGCCAAGGCCCAGAAGGTCGAGTTTGAGAACCCTCTCATCCTCCTCTCCGAGAAGAAGATTTCCGCTGTCCAGGACATCATTCCCGCTCTCGAGGTTTCCACCCAGCAGCGCCGCCCTCTTGTCATCATTGCTGAGGACATTGACGGTGAGGCCCTTGCCGTCTGCATTCTCAACAAGCTCCGTGGTCAGCTCCAGGTTGCCGCCGTCAAGGCCCCTGGCTTCGGTGATAACCGCAAGTCCATCCTTGGCGATATCGGTATCCTGACCAACGCCACCGTCTTCAGCGATGAGCTCGACATCAAGCTGGAGAAGGCCACCGCTGACATGCTCGGTTCCACCGGCTCCATCACCATCACCAAGGAGGACACCATCATGCTGAACGGTGAGGGCTCCAAGGACTCTCTCGCTCAGCGCTGCGAGCAGATCCGTGGTGTCATGGCTGACCCCACCACCTCTGAGTACGAGAAGGAGAAGCTCCAGGAGCGCCTAGCCAAGCTCTCTGGCGGTGTTGCCGTCATCAAGGTCGGCGGCTCCTCCGAGGTTGAGGTCGGCGAGAAGAAGGACCGCTTCGTCGACGCCCTCAACGCCACCCGCGCCGCCGTTGAGGAGGGTATCCTGCCCGGTGGTGGTACCGCTCTGATCAAGGCTTCCACCAACGCCCTCAAGGACGTCAAGCCTGCCAACTTTGACCAGCAGCTTGGTGTCTCCATTGTCAAGAACGCCATCACCCGCCCTGCCCGCACCATCATTGAGAACGCTGGCCTCGAGGGCTCCGTCATTGTCGGCAAGCTGACTGATGAGCACGGTGCTGAGTTCAACAAGGGCTTCGACTCGTCCAAGGGCGAGTACGTCGACATGATTGCTGCCGGTATCCTGGATCCCTTCAAGGTTGTCCGCACTGGTCTCATTGACGCCTCTGGTGTCGCCTCTCTGCTCGGCACCACCGAGGTCGCCATCGTCGATGCCCCTGAGGAGAAGGGTCCCGGCGGCCCTGGCGGCATGGGCGGTATGGGTGGTATGGGCGGCATGGGCGGCATGGGTGGCATGATGTAAGATGCGAGATTTGAAAAGGAACTAAAATAAAACGGGCGACATTGTACAAAACGGAATGTGAAAATCTACTGGGCACGGATTCGGTGTTATAGAACGGATGGATCAAGTCGGGCCCTGTTATTTTATTAATCTCCCCTCTATGTCGAAGCGTCGGCAAGACGTTACTTCAGACACAGCTGTATGGCAAAGAGCCATTGTATAGTAGTTATGGTAGCCCTCATTGTAGAACCAAAAATATGATCAGAAGTTATTACGAGATTTTGTAATTGAAGTTGAGCTAGTCGGAAGTGACGGAAGCCTGGCAGGCACCGAGATAATGGGAGCCGGGTTGTATCAGGCAGTCGTCTTGGAGGTGGGAAATCTGCGAGCAGGCAGTGAGCTGAGGACGGCAGAATTAATGTATTGCAATTGGAGATGCTCTCAGTACTGCAGTGATTCGTCAATTGACAAGCAAAGGACATGCATCACGCAAGAGTACACCCATGGCTTTGTGCCAAATTTAGCACGACTCGTTCAGGGCCAGTGTTGAGGCTCAGCAGCGCAGACGTCACTGGCAGCGTCACGTGGGGCGTCTCACGGCCAACCCCCATCAGGCCCAGCGCTCATTTTCCAGGGGCCGACCGCTGGCAACCCACTGGAGCAGACCTGGGCGGACCGCCTCTGCCAACGCTAGCAGCAGCTTTCCCCAGCGCCAACAGAGCTGCCTGTTTGCTGGCTGCTGCCCCTCTCTTCTTCATATATGCCCACCAACCTCACGCCAGCTCGCTCTCCTTCCAAAAGCTGGCGCTCTTCTTCTTTCGTCATCTTCACGTCCACAGAAGCACCGGTTTTTCTACATTGCGGAATAAAAAGGGACAATCTCTGATCGCGATAACTTCTTTTCTCTCCGGTTGGTTGCCCCCCTTCCCTTTAGCGCAGCTTTATTTCTCTCTTACCTTTTTTGCTGCGGCACTCCCACACCCCGCCACGGGCGAGACCTACCTGCGTACCTTATCTGCGCAATAACTGACAAGCTCCCCTCTTCTCCAGTACACATCCTCCTTACGCCACGTTTGCCTCACAAACACCGCCATCATGGTACGTATAATGATGCGCCTACGCGCGCTAATCCTCGTCATTGAACCTGCTTGAATATTAACGATCGTTTTACTTGCAGTCTCAGTCCGGGTACGTCCAGACCTACTTCCATCCCTCGCCCGCCTCTCTCTCTCCCAAACCCCTCCACCGACCGGTTGTTGCCCCGCCTCTTTGCGAACATGCGATTTCTGCCCGCGCAACGCCGCGACCAGGCTGCGCCGAACATCCATGTCGCAATCTCTGGGAGTCATGATCGAGTAGGCGAGAAGATGGAGCCAGATTGCTAATCCGACACGCACACCTCACAGAGCCACCGTCAGCCAGGAGTGCATCCAGGCCTACAACGACCTGAAGCTCTCCAAGAAGCACAAGTACATCATCTACAAGCTCAGCGACGACAACAAGCAAATCGTCGTCGAGGAGGCTTCCAGCGACAAGGACTGGGAGAACTTCCGCGAGAAGCTCATCAACGCTACCGCGAAAAGCAAGACTGTTAGTTTGACACCAGGCTTTCGCCGAAACGTGACCCCAACTTTTGCATTTTACTGACGACTTTTTTCCGCGGCACAGGGCGCCGTCGGCAAGGGCCCCCGCTACGCCGTCTACGACTTCGAGTACAGCCTCGCTTCTGGTGACGGTATCCGGTAAGCTACACAGCCGCGCCAAAACGTAACAGCGCCAGCCGCTAACCCCCGCCGCAGCAACAAGATTGTCTTCATTGCCTGGTCCCCTGACGATGCCGGCATTCAGGTATGAATCCCCGCCAAACACGCCACACAATGACGTGACTAACCCCAGCACAGCCCAAGATGATTTACGCTTCTTCCAAGGAGGCCCTGAAGCGTTCTCTCACCGGTCTTGCCAGCGAGCTCCAGGCCAACGACTCCGACGACATTGAGTACGACACCATCCTCAAGACCGTCAGTAAGGGCCTCGCTGCTTAAGCGCATCGCTTCACACACTACACTCCCAAAAACCACAACCCACGCAACGCTTCACATTACCAATGACGAGAATGGGGGACAAAAGAAAAGGGCTCATGCCTGCTGGCATGAGTTCCGAACAAAAGATGGAAACTAGCAGGTTATATATCACAGCTGCCTAGACCATGAATGAAACAAAAATCCGAAATTTTGCGCCAAATTAGTGAGCCAATGAATGATGACGCCCAATGTATCTTGTTTCAACAAATGTCGTATCTTGTATAAAGCCTTTTATTTCTTTGAAACATCATGAGAATCCGTTATATACAAGCAATGCTCCCTATCCTATTCTCTCCAAACTCAAGGCTTTGCCTTGTGCGACTCCCACGCATTTCTAAATACCGTCGTCAATTCCGCCGCCGTCTCCTCATCCTTGACCCTCTGCATCAGGAACCCATTCAGATCCGTCCAAAACTCGGGCGTCTCTACCGCCTCGACGCCCTTTTTCGCCTTGGGCGCAGCCTTGGGCACCGTCGGATCACTGTCCACATCCATCGGCGCTGGCGGCAGAACCGCCGCCGCACCGCCAATCACCATGACGCTGAATTCCACCGCCGTCGGCGCGTCGTCGCCCAGCACCTCGCTCAGGATCTTGCTGTCCTGCAGCGGCCGCTTGTTGTGCAGGATCCGAAGCTTGTCGGCGGGCACGCGCGCGCGCTCCGCGACGGCCTGCTTGACGTCGAGCAGCGACGTCGACAGCGGCTGCGCGGCCAGCTTGACGTCGAGCGGAGGGTTGCGCAGCGACCGCAGCGTGATGGTGACGCTGCGCTCCTGCCCCGGGATGGCCGAGGCGCCGCCGCCCTCGCGCTTCGGCCTGCTCATCTCGGCGGGCATGCGGGGGAGGATGTACTAGGAACAAAGAGAGGTCAGCTGTCATGGTTGGGGAGAGGAGAAGAGAGAGAGAAGGGGGGACGAACGGGAGGGCGAGAGGGAAAGTTGCGCGCATCTTCGACGTGATCGGGAGAGAGCTTCGCGGGGCGCGAGTCGAGCGTCGTGAGAAAGGTCTTGGCAAAGGTTGTTTCCGACATGGTGGGCAGTTCTTTTTTTTCCCGGCCTTCTTTGATTCGAAAGGAAGATTCCGTATGGTGTAATGTGTTGTCGTAGCTCTGGCCGAGCGTTTGTCGAAAGAGAGCTCGTCTAGATGGCGGGGGAAAGCAGGCTCTCGGCGGCGTCTGTGTCGCTGGCAGAGGCGAAAGGCGTATTCGGAACGTTTGACTGGTCGTTTGGTGTTTCTCTTTGATGTATTTATGGTCGTAAAAGGCTCGCAATCGTACCAAAGAAATGGGATCAACGTCGTGCTGATTACTCTTGGAGCTCGACGTGCTGTTCCAAGTATGGTGGGGTTTGCTCCAATGCCGCCACCTCAGCCAATCACGTGGAGTATTGCTTCACAAGCTTGTAGCCCAGCCAGAGCTCTTCAGAGGAATTGAATCACTACAATGCCCCCAAAAAATCGAAAAAGAAACAAAAGATGCATGTTGATACATATGCTGAGTTCTTTATACTAGTTGAACAAATCGTCCCCTTCCTCTTCCTGTAAAGAAAATCCATCTCGTCTAGAGCCACTTGAAGCCAAAGAAAACGTATATTCGTCATGAGAGCATCTCAGTCGTTTCGTCGTAACCATGCCACGAGGCAATATACACCATGCCCCTTTTTTCTATTCCCAGTCCCAAAAACACCAACCCAGCTAGTCGCTGCAGGTACAGGTACCCTCACGCCCAGCTCCCCAAACAAATGCCAAATGGCGCCTATGTGGCAGTCATCTGATCGATGCAGGAATAGTATAACATGCAATGCAGGTCAATGTGACCCGAAAGCAGAGAAAAGAAAATCGTAACGGCGTTAAACAGCCAAGTCGTCAAACTGGGAAACCAGTTCGCGAATTGTCCACCTCCAGGTGTCGCGATCCCGTGATCCACGACCAACCCACTTCTCACACTTTCTTCTCCAACGGTCCTCCTCTTCACGCTGTCTTCTAATAAACTCAGGGCCAACATCAAACTCCTCTCCAACAAGCCACTCATCTTTGATGTCGCTGACACGGCCCTGACCGCGCTTGTCGTCAGTCCCGTTGTCATCCAGGTCAGGAATGTCCTTGAAGACATCCTCTTCGTCGTCGAGGGCGTTGAAACCATCCAGCGTGTCGCTGGCCTCAGACGTCGGGTTGGTTTGCGGGCCAATCTTGAGCCAGCACATGTTTTGCGGGTCAAACACCATGCCACCGACAACTTGAACTCCTTTGGTAGAGCTAATGTTGGTGATGAGAGCGGGGCGCGGCGTTGCGATATCCTTCTCCCGCGCAACGTGTGTAGAAGACGGCACAGGCGACTGCGTCAATGTATGATCAAAGGCATTCAAAGCATTCTCGTTGCCTTCCCACCGAAACGTGTCGGCATTATAATACATGCCATTGACAGTCTTAGACTCTTTGCCGCTGTTCAAGTTTGCAATCAAGTGCGGCTTTTGCTGTTGCGCGCGCTTAGAAGGTTTCTTTGATCGAATAATGTGTTGCGACGGCAGTTGCGGGTTGGGGGTTGACCGCGGAGGCAGGTTTGTGCCGCGTTGCGCAGAGATAGTAGCGAGCGGGCCATTCGTAGGAATCCGATTTGCCAACGAAGTCTCGCGAGCAATGCGACTGGCTGCAGTATCACGCGCAAATCGGGGAGTTCCGGACAAAGGCTTGGCAGGGGATTGAGGCGCCGGGGTACCAATACGATCGGGGATCAGGCCGTGGGGTGTCTTGTTCTTCAAAGCTGATTTCAAGCCGGTCGTGTTTGGCTGGCGCAGGAAGCGGGTTTCGGCTTCTTTGGAAGTAGGAAGATCGTCAAATCCGTCCAACTCATGGCCATCGCCAAAGTTGCGCTTATTCTTCGGCTTGCTCAACCTCTCCCAAGTGTCAGCGGCGACTTTATAACGATGCGGGCTTGGCGAGCGCATAGCCGATCTGGAAAAGGTTCGGGAGATAGGTCTGGTATCGATACCATTCTCCGAATCCCAGCGACGAAACTGTCTCATACCCTTAGAGGTTACATGGTGTGAGGTGTGCTGTGAGCTTCCAGCAGGTAAGAAGGGCATAGGGGCCTTCTTGGAGTGCGATGTTGGACTCTCCTGTTGGCGAATACGCTCGACAGGTGTCTTAGGCCGCAGACCAGACTGTGGCCGGTTGTTATCTCTCGACGGTGGACGATCTGAGCGCGAAGTCGAGGGTTTCATGGGCGAATTTGGCTGCCTAACAGCAGGCATCGACCGCTTTTGGCGCAGAAGCTGCGCATTTGTTGTAGATGCGGTATCGTTGCGCAGAGTGCTATAAGACGATCTAGTCGTAACTTCTCTCCGGCGCGGGGTCGATGGCGGAAATGGAGGAGCATGCAGAGTCGTAGGAGTCGGTACGCTAACAACAGACGACTGTGCAGAGTGGCCAAGACGCGACTGCGGTCGACGAGTGCGCTGCTGAATTGGGCCACCGCTCTCGGAGACAGGCTCCAGCGCCGTGGAGTGCGAACGCTCATGGCTCAGACGCGGCATGCGAGTATTTCCGCCAGACTTGTTCGTAAACGTCAGCGAGACTGCCGTCTTAGGGCGGGCAGGGCTTGCAGGCTGAGATTCTTTGATTTTGATGTTTCGATGTAGGGAAAGTTTGGTAGACTCAAAGACATCACCATCACCAATGTCCAGGCCATCAAGAGGATCTTGGCGCTCGGGTTCCACATGAGGTTTGCTTGGGGTGGTAGCAGCACTAGTAATTTGTGTATCAACAGTCAACCTTGATGGGGATGGGCTGTTCTTGCGGCGCTGAAGTCGTTCCTGGAAGTTCAGGGGACCAGCGGGAAGCAAAAGGCCGTCAAAGGTCTCATCCTCACTCTCCGCAGTGACCGAGCTAGAAATGCTAGGGCTAAGCGCAGATGCAGAGGAACTCCTGTTTGATCGCCCGTCACGTCGGGTGCCGCCCCAGCGTGTGCCCAGACTTCCTTCACCCCAGTCCAAGTCGTCGACCTGCGACGGTGTGGTGGGGATATCTCTTCTAGTTGAGAGCGTCAGCTTGCCATCCGAAGGCAGCTCCAGGTCGTCAAAGTCATCGTCCACGGCAGTTGCCTTTTCCTGCTTTCTTGGCGTTGGAGGTGTGATGAAAGACACGGGGTTGGCTTGCTGTCGGCCCCTGGGGATTCTGGGGACGCGAACAGTGGCTGGTCCTGGGCCTTGGCCAAAGAAGTCGTCGTCCTCGGTATCTTTGAATTTGTCCAAGTTGATGGCGGAGGTGAGGGCGCTTGTTGCCGACTTGGCCGCTAAGCTTGAGGAGAGCATACTAGGCGCAGATGGTGCCGCTGCAGTAGCAGGAGACTTCCGAAGGCGTGTTGGGCTGTCAGGGAGGGAGCCCGCACTGACTTGTCGAAGCGTATCCGGAAAGTCAACGGTCTCTTTGGGTTTGATGGCGAGCCCCTTGGACGACTCGGGGAGCTCCAAGTCATTCTCCCAATCGTCTTGAATAATTTTCTGAATCTTGCGTCCTCCTAGACGCTTAATAGTTCCTCCCATAAGGGCCGAGGTGGGCACATTCTGGGGCAGAGGGATGCCGGCATGTTGAGCAGCGGCAATGGCATCCATGATCGAGCTTTCATCATCACCAGGAATGTGAAACTGCTGTTCGTCACCCTGAATGGATTCAATTTCGGAGCGGAACGAGACGTGGGATGAGGTGGAGTCGCGGCGGCGAAGTGGCGCGTTGTTGAAGTTGGTAGATGTGCGCCTGCTCAACTCGTCTCCCTCGAGGAGGAAGTCGCCATCGTCATCCCAGCTCTCAATTTCCTCGGCAGGTTGCCTTTCTTTTAATTTTAACGTCGCCATGTTGATTGATGGCGACAGTCAAGCGAGCGTCGCGCCTGAAGCCAGTTCAAACAATTGAAGTGGCTAGGCGTATAGGAAGGCTGGTGTCTAGATTGGCGAGCACATAATCGAGGGCATCAATGTAGCGCGATGCCAATGCTAAAATGGGCGCTAGGGTGTCGTGTTACTGGGGGAGTGATTTCCGATTGATTTCAAGCTGCTATTCGAGTGCAGCGCGGCGGGTTGGTGGCGCAGAGTGTCGTCGTGTCGCGGGTGCGAAAATGATTAAATTCGGGCGGGCGGGCAATGGTGTTGCGGCGCCGTGTCGCAAGTGTGGTTGTTGGAGCCGGGCGGCAAGTGTCGATGCCGATATCCTAGATGCCAACGAGCTGCGCGAATCGTCACGAGCTCGAGGCAAGAGGACGGCACTTTTGCTGGTCGGGTTAGTATTGTCGTGTGTGAAGATGCAAACGACCGCGATGAGGGTTCGCACAAGCGAGAACAGGTAGCGGTGCGGTAGTTGGCGGCGGGTGGGAATCGAAAGGCTGGGGGGTTCGTTAGCCTGGGAATGGGTGGCTGGCACGAGCACTCCAGGGCGCCTGGCTGGGGCGGGAGAATGGAGTCACGGAGACAATCCAGTCTTTTGGGCGCTGGGCAGCTGTCTGCCAGCTGTTATCCACTGTAGCTTAGGTGGCAGGCGGGCGGGCAAGCTGGCTGGCAAGCTACGCTGCTGCTGGCTTCAGTTGAGGCTGGGTGGCCCGTGCGCTCCTCCTGTATCACTTTCATTCTTCGCTGTCTGAGCTGCCCACCTCGTCAATTCTGCATAAACAAATCACGTGCCTTGCTGACATACTACGTAGTCGTCAGATGCTCTACGCGACAACCTTTGTGCAAGCTTTGTAACAAGGCTGGGTGCGTTATTAGGGTCACTGGAATGACGTCTATCATTTCACCAGCGCTTGGCTCTATTGACCACTCCCCAAAGCTCGAGCTATTGTCACGCAAGCTGAAGCACCACATTTGCCGGGAATTATGAGCACACCACACTCATAGCACCAAGCGTGTATCGTCGTACAGGTACTCGGTACACTTAGACGGCCTCGCTCTACGACAATGCCTGGTGTACCATCAGGACGCGCCTGTGACAACTGCCGCCGACGACGACAAAAGGTGCATACTAGCCAGCAAAACAAAACCCTTATATAACTAATAAAATAATCAAGTGCGATTACCTCAAACCCACTTGCTCGCGATGCGCTCGTCTCGGAGCCGAGTGCGTTGGCTCAGGCCAGAGGCGCTTCCTCTTCATTGATCGGAAATGCGCCAGACGCCAAAATATTGGCCAAATTTTTGATCAGTCGGCCGCTCCAACCCCTACTTCGTCGCTGATATCGCTATCGCCATGCCCGAGTAATGAGGGAGACACCCTTGCCAGTAGCTTCCTAAGCATGATAGGACCGTCCACAGACCGTAGATTCAATCTCGTGTGGACGTACGGCGCATTTCTTCAAAACGTACCTCAGCGACTAGGCCACAACACGGCACTCGATGTAGCTGCCCAGGCGTTGGTAGCATCCCACAGAGACTTTTCGCTCCGACGTCCCGTTACGGCCGACAGTCTGGTAAAATACTCCGACGCCATACGAGCTCTTACACGGAGCATTAATGACCCTGCAACGTCACACTCACTCGAAACTGTATGCGCTGTATTACTGCTGACTATGTGCCAAGTATGTATCTGAATCCACGACACAGATGCATTTCTCTAATTGTCGTACAGAATCTCAGTGGACTTGGCCTTGAGCATCTGACAAGCCACTGCCAAGGCGCGGTCCAAATGCTGCGTATACGGCAGAAATATCACATGGTCGACGAGTTTGAGATGGATCTACATACGTATCTGCATGGTCCTGTAGTAAGCTCACTCCCTCAGTTGCTGGTCCTGCTGGTGCGATGGTTCTAATACTAGGCAAAGACTAATGTGTATCCCAGTTGGTCCAATCCCTCTTCAACAGTTCGATGCGACTCTCGCCACTCAAATTTAAAGAACTTTCACAAGTTCTCTTTGCCAACAAAGATGCCCCAGGCGCTAGTACTCTGGCCCTCTTATTTCACATTCCCGACCTCTTACAACGCGGAAGAATGGTCGTGCAAGGCTTTGCAGACCGTGATACCTTCCTGGCTGAGCTATCCGCAATATACGAAGGCTTGCAAAAGGCGAAATTGTTTGTCCACGATAAATTCATGACTGGCCCCAGCACTGAAACCAAATACACCGGTCCATATGGCTTCTGCTTGGCGTTCTCCTGCATATTCAACTGCATGATGCGTGGCGTCGAGCCTGACAACGAAAAACTACTATCCGAAGCCGATGGGCTCGTCAAGGATACATTCGACCTTGCTCCTGAGGCGCAGAAGAATAGACCTCTCGGAGCTGCTCATATGATGCTCAATTTCAGCGCCGCTTGGCTGTGTGCAAGGTTCGAAGGTGAACGTCAAATGCTATATTTAATGCTGGAGGACTTTAGCTGGGACTTTCGCAGGGATGCTCACAGCATGTGGCCATTAGAGGACCTTGAGGCGATGCAATGTGATCTCCAATACCGCACAAATCCAAAAGTCGTACTAGCTCATGCCACATGACTTACATGACATCTTCTGGAGTTAGTTGCCAGCAACAACCTAGCTAGAGCCTGATATCAAGTTTTCAAATTTCGCTCAGTCGCTGGCTCAAATGCGAGCCTGAGCCAAAAAAAAAATTCAGAAATGATAATTCAAGGCCAATTGCTTGCTGCCACCAGCTAGCCGTGACGAGATTGGATAGCGTCATAGCTAACTCAAGCCAACCGAGCGGGGCAAGTCCAACCAGGCCGTTTACGCGTGGCGGAGAGGGCGCGAGGTATATATTTTACACTATTCTCCGGCTACAGCACATTACGAGCTAGGAACTAAATTGCAAGACAAACTCCAACTATGAATTCAATCGGTGCTACATTCGAGCCGGATGCCTCGGGGCAGTCGCCGAAGCAGTTCACAACTCTGCCTCCACTCAAGCTGAATGATGGCAATTCCATCCCCATGGTAAGTGCCCCCGTAACGGGTATCAACGTGTCTGGTGCTAATGAAGGACACCTTGTTAGATTGGCTATGGTGTTGGAACTGCCTTGTTCAAGTCTGCCGACGCCAATGGCAAATTCGACGAGAAAGTTGTCAAATGCGCCAAGGAGGCTATTGCCAACGGCTTCCGCCATCTCGATGGCGCCGAGGGTAAGCATTGTCTTACTTCCAAATTCTGTAATCAGGTGACTAACAGCGAATAGTATACGGAAACGAAGAAGAACTCGGCACCGCCATTAAACAGGGTGGCGTGCCTCGCGAGGAGCTTTTCGTCACCACCAAGTTCGCCGCCAAGGAGGGCATGAATCTGACGGAGCACTTTGAGATTTCCCTCAAGAAGCTGAGCCTTGACTACGTCGATCTCTACTTGATCCACGTGCCATTCTTCGCAAATGGAGCTGAGGAGCCTCTGCAGAAGACATGGGCGGAGATGGAGGCTATTCAGGCCTCGGGCAAGGCCAAATCTATTGGCGTCTCCAACTACCTCCAAGAGCACCTCGAAGTGATTCTCAAGACAGCTAAGGTGAAGCCTGCAATCAACCAGATTGAGTTCCACCCGTACCTGCAGCACGGCGACCTCCTCGAGTTCCACCGCAAGCACGGCATCGCAGTGTCCGCGTACGGCCCGTTGACTCCCATTGTGCGCGCCAAAGGCGGCCCCGTCGACGCCAAGTGGGCAGAGCTCGCGAATAAATACGGCGTTACCGAGTCCGAGATCGGCCTGCGCTGGTGTATCGACCAGGGCATCGTGGCGCTGACCACCACGGGCAACCCGGACAGGATGCACCGCGTTGTGTCGCAGGTGCCCAAGTTCAAGCTGACGCCGAAGGAGGTGGAGGAGATTGCCGAGCTGGGCAATCAAAAGCATTATCGCGCCTTTTGGACCAAGATCTTTGCACCGGACGATCGCAGATAGAACCCCTGGGGCAGACTTGGGCAAAGACGGATGCCGGCTGTGCTGCGACTCTCTAGTTCTTAGACCTATAGTGCTGAAATTGAGTAAAATGCTATTTGTTCTACATGATTGTATTTTACAACTCATCGTCTGAATCAGTCTCATCTCCACCCGCTGGAACCAGCTTTGCTGCCTCCTTTGGCTTCCTATTCACAAAGGGCAGGTCTCTCTTAGGTGGTGGCGCGGCGATCTTCTTTGGGGGACTCGGTTCTCGAGCCGGTGGCGCGGATGCCGGCTCTTCTTCTCCATTGTAGGCCATTTCATCATCTGAGTCATCATCACCGTCGACAGACGCGGTTGCTTCCGTTGTATGGCCGTCATCCGTATCCTCCGGCTCCGACTTGATGTGCGGCTCGTCTGGCACCGGCACGTCCTCTTCGTCGGATTCTTCCTTGGCCGGCGCGGCTGCTTTCCGTTTCCCAGCGCGTGACGCTGCTGGTTTTCGGCCTCTGCCCTTGCTCTTGGGAGCTTCGGGCTCGGGTTCAGGCGATGGCTCCTCGGGCTCCGCCGGCTTCGCCGTGGTAAAGGAACCCGACGCCAGGATCTTTTGCTGCTCGCGGATCTTGACCTTCTTTTCGTTGAGCAAATCTCGAAACTTTTGCAGAAGCGCAGTTTCGTCCTCGTCCTTGGCCTTGAGAAGCTCGTCCAGCTGGTCTTTCAATTGGCGAATTGAGACTTCAAGCTCTGTCGCCTTGGACTGCGCCTGTGCCGTCGCTTCTTTGCTCGCAACCACGGCATCAGCCGAGGCCGCGCACCACTCGAGAAGCTCGATGGCTTCATTCGCATCATGTGATAGGGTTATTGTCCCCAGTCTTTGCTACAGAAATCCATTAGCATGGAAATATAGCGCAGAGGTTGCGAAGCTCTTACTGAGATTCCTTCTACTTGCTTGCGAATTGTGATGGAGATGGACGCCTCGCTTTGGACTGTGGCGGCAGCATTGATATCGCTCAATGGTTCCTGATTGAAAAATGAGAGAAGCGTAGACTCCCATTCGGAATCTGAAAGCGGGCTATTCTTCACTTTGAGCGCAGCAATGCGATCGTGTTTGACTGCACGAATGATTCTCGTCAGCTTTCAGCCATGCAGCAAACTAGCTATTGCAGGCGATAGAGAGCTCTTACTTTTGACCACATATGGCGCCTCGCCTTCCGTGCCAATAATCTTGAGATCTAGAGGCTTTTTGCCGGATGGTGAGGCCTGCAATAGGACGAATTCTTTGTCGTTGTCGCTCTGGGGAACCTTCAGCACCCGGGATGTGGTCATGGCTAAGCTTGGGCCAATGACGCGGGCAGGTCAAGATGCTTTGTGCAGTGGTTTGGGACAGAATAAACAGGGTGTCTGTAGTGAGAATATGGCCCGTATATATAAGAGAGATCAGGTCGCCGTGAGGTTGGTTGCGCGGTGTGAAATGGCTTAGCGTGTGACGGCAAAGTGAGTGGGCTTCCAGGCAGCACTCGCCTCCAAAACGAGAAGCGCCCAGCTGGCCGCTCCACCCTCTACAAAGCCGAACCAACCATCAAGTTCACGATGAGGCGGACTTCAATATATGGACCCAATAAGAGAGAGATTCAGTCCTGCTACTTCTCCTCTTGGTAGATTTATCAGCGAAGTAGGATCTTTAATCATTATGCACAAGATAATACATGCGCTTCGCAAGGCATAGGGTAGGTATGACAACATGGGGTGGTGAAGTTGCAGGAGCTGCTTTCCAGCTAGCATTGGAGATGCAAAGAAAAAAGCCCTTTTAAAGAAGTGGTATATCTCCAACTATTTATATGACCGACTCAATAAATCTTTGTACAGTTTTATAAATCGCGAACTGATGATGGAAGTATAGACCACGAGGTCGAAGCTTCGCTGTCTTGTCACAAGACGGAGTTATAACCATAGTAAACCGTCCCTTTCGGGTCGCTCCGGCCCTGACAATTGACTACTGAGAAAAACGAATGAAATTAGAAAATCCTTTCCGAAAATACCTCAAAACTCGGCGGCCATTTGCGGTTCCTGGTTTGTCGGATATGCGTCGGTTTGGTACCCACAGAACCTGGGACGGCCTTCGGTTCCGTGCCACCGTCTAGCCGTCCTGCGGCCCTACAGAGGGCCGCTCGCCACTGACATTCAGGTTGCGTCATGGGAAGATTCCAAATACACATTACCATATAAAAGCATTCCCAGCTCCGGTGAAGAGTCGATTTTTCAACACCAAAATCGCCGTTGATGCTTCGCAGAACCAGCCTTCCTAGGGCTCTTCCGCGAATACCATTCATTATTTCCCGCATGGCCAGCAACGGCGCTGCGCGCAATGCGCGCCAGCACTCATATGAGGGCAAGCCGCTGAAGGATATTCCCAAGTCCTGGAACTTCACGTCGGGACTCACGCCCGATCCTTTGTATCCCACACCGGCTGCCTCGCACAAGACACCCCGAGATGAGATTGGCCCGCGCATGGTTCGCGATGCTCTCTTCACCTGGGTGCGCCCAGAGAAACAGGAGAACCCCGAGCTGCTCGCCGTGAGCCCAGCCGCGATGCGCGACCTGGGTATCAAGGACGACGAGAAGCTCACTGAAGAATTCCGCCAGTTTGTCTCAGGAAACAAGCTTTACGGCTGGGATGAAGATAAACAGGAGGGCGGCTACCCATGGGCGCAATGTTACGGTGGCTATCAGTTTGGCCAGTGGGCGGGACAGCTCGGAGATGGCAGAGCCATATCTCTGTTCGAGACGACCAACCCGGCTACCGATACCCGCTATGAATTACAGCTCAAAGGCGCCGGTCTGACGCCGTATTCGCGTTTCGCGGATGGAAAGGCCGTCTTGAGATCCAGCATTCGCGAGTTTGTCGTGTCTGAGGCGCTGAACGCGCTGTCAATCCCCACAACTCGTGCGCTATCTCTAACTCTGTTACCGGAGTCTAGGGTTCTCAGAGAGAGGATCGAACCAGGTGCAATCGTTCTGCGCTTCGCTCAATCTTGGATTCGCCTTGGCACTTTTGATCTGCTGCGATCTCGCGGCGATCGTAAGCTGGTACGAGAATTGTCTGGTTACGTGGCGAACGACGTCTTTGGAGGCTGGGATAAGTTGCCCGGGAGGCTGCAGAATCCAGACAAGCCAGCAGATGGACCAGAACCAGCTCGTGGTGTCGCGGAAAAGACGACAGAGGGAGCCGATGACGCCGCTGAGAACAGATACACAAGACTGTATAGAGAGATAGTGAGGCGAAACGCTTTGCTTGTTGCACACTGGCAGGCTTATGGCTTCATGAATGGCGTCCTGGTACGTTGCTTCTATTGACACAATTTGAGCCAACTACTAACATGTGCAACAGAACACAGACAACACCTCGGTCTTTGGCCTCTCCATCGACTTCGGCCCATTTGCATTTATGGATAACTTTGATCCTTCTTACACACCAAATCACGACGATGGTATGCTGCGATATTCCTACAAGAACCAGCCCACCATCATCTGGTGGAACTTGGTTCGACTGGGCGAAGCCCTCGGAGAGTTGATGGGCATGGGATCGGCCGTTGACGGTGACGCATACATTGCGGAAGGTGTCAAGAAGGGCCAAGAAGACGAAGTCATCGCTCGAGCCGAGAAACTCATCACGCAAGCGGGAGAGGAATACAAGCATACGTTCTTGACGGAGTACAAGAGACTCATGACAGCACGTCTCGGTCTACGCCAACATAAGGAATCTGATTTCGATGTCCTCTTCTCTGAGGCCTTGGATACACTCGAGGCTTTTGAGCTTGATTTTAGCCACTTTTTCCGTCGACTGAGCAATGTTAAGCTCTCCCAAGTGGCGACGGAAGACGCACGACGTCAAACAGCTAAGATCTTCTTCCACAACGAGGGTTTGTCGAAGACGACCTTGGAGAGCGACGCGCTGGAACGGATCTCGAAGTGGTTGTCTAGCTGGCATGACAGAGTTGTCGAAGACTGGTCGCCTGACGGAAGTGGCGTAACTGACGGGGCAGAGGCCGAAAGAATTCAGGCCATGAAGCAGGTCAACCCCAACTTTGTCCCACGAGGCTGGATTCTGGACGAAATCATCCGCCGCGTGGAGAAGGAAGGAGACAGAAAGGTCTTGGACCGCGTCATGCACATGGCCCTGCACCCGTTCAATGATTCTTGGACTGGCAAGGAGTTTGATGGCGCTACGTATCAAGGTGATAGTGAAGAAGAGCAGCGCTGGGTTGGCGACGTGCCACGCCTCGAGCGAGCGATGCAGTGCAGCTGCAGCTCTTAGAATACAGTACGGTAGACAGAAGATTGTAAGCTAGATAAGAAAAGTGCCTTTGAGGCTTTGAGATGTTACGACCGGCGGTAAGAGGCAATGCTCATCGAGATAAAATTTCTCTCCCCTGCTTCCATAATCGGCGTAGAATAAATCAATCTAGAGCATAAGATAGAGGAAGACTCGACAGAAGCCGCATGCTGCAAAGCAGTATGCCGCTCAAGCTCACCTACAATAAAATATGCCCGTGTACAATTAATGAGAGAAGAGAAAAACAAGCAAATCTCGTAATTTCGCCGCCAGGTTATAGTGCGCAAGTGGGTGCGTTGGTGCCTGAGGCACTAGTTGGGGCGACGGGCCAATCAGCGGCGTTGTAAATTAATCCGTGGATGAACACACTAGCGGGAGAGCATTTCCCGTCAAACCGACAGCAGTTCTTCCTTGCAGAGTCCCACGGACAGAGTCCTTTAATCCGCCGCAGCGTACTGCATCTCATCACATCCCCCATTCATTCCGGCACGGCGGCAACGATGCTTCGACACACTCTAGCTCGTTCCGCTCTGCGGACGGGCAGACGAGCGGCCGGCGCCTCGCGCGCTTTCTCTGTTTCCTCCCAGCGCCACGCCGAGGTGGAGCTTACAATTGGTGAGCAATCCATCAATGGCGAGCAATTGACGTCGGGCAGACGTGCTAACTGATTTCAAGATGGCAAGAAGATCTCGATTGAAGGTAGGAGCTGATCCCATGAGCCTGCGAGGCGACGATTACTGACCCGTTCCGACAGCTGGCTCAGCCCTGATCCAGGCCTGCGAGAAGGCCGGAGCCACGGTCCCTAGGTGCGTCAAATTGTCAACAAATCCGATGAATTCGCTCAAACTAACATCTACCCTCTAGATATTGCTACCACGAGTACGATTGACCCTTTCCCCGACGACCTCCGATCCCCGAAGCGAAGCTGACAAATATTTTACAGGAAGCTCATGATTGCAGGTAACTGCCGTATGTGTCTCGTCGAAGTCGAAAAGGCCCCCAAGCCTGTTGCCTCTTGCGCCTGGCCTGTTCAGCCCGGTATGGTTGTCAAGACCAACTCGCCTCTCGCCCACAAGGCTCGTGAGGGTGTCATGGAATTCCTCCTGGCCAACCACCCTCTCGACTGCCCCATTTGCGACCAGGGTGGTGAGTGTGATCTCCAGGAGCAGTCTCTTCGTTACGGTGCCGACCGCGGTCGATTCCACGAGATCGGTGGCAAGCGTGCCGTCGAGGACAAGAACATCGGCCCCCTGATCAAGACCTCCATGAACCGTTGTATTCACTGCACCCGATGCATTCGCTTCGCCAACGACATTGCTGGCGCTCCCGAACTCGGTTCTACCGGCCGTGGTAACGATATCCAGATTGGTACCTACCTCGAGAAAAACCTCGACTCCGAACTTTCTGGCAACGTCATTGATCTTTGCCCCGTCGGTGCTCTTACCTCCAAGCCCTACGCTTTCCGCGCCCGTCCCTGGGAGCTGAAGCACTCCGAATCCATTGACGTTCTTGACGGTCTCGGTTCCAACATTCGCGTCGACTCCCGCGGTCTCGAAGTTATGCGTATTCTCCCCCGCCTCAACGATGATGTCAACGAGGAGTGGATCAACGACAAGTCGCGCTTCGCCTGCGATGGTCTTAAGACCCAGCGTCTTACCATGCCTCTGATCCGCCGCGATGGCAAGTTTGAGCCTGCCGACTGGGAGGAGGCCCTGACCGAGGTCGCTCGCGCCTGGGAGCAGAAGAAACCTCAGGGTAACGAGTTCAAGATCATCTCTGGTGCCCTGACCGAGGTCGAGTCCCTGGTTGTTGCCAAGGACATGGCCAACAAGCTTGGCTCTGAGAACCTTGCTCTGGATACCCCCACTGGCAGCGCTCCTATTGCCCACGGTGTTGATGTCCGCTCTAACTATCTGTTCAACTCTACCATTTGGGGTATTGAGGAGACCGACTGCATGCTGATTGTTGGCAGCAACCCTCGTCATGAGGCTGCTGTTCTTAACGCCCGTATCCGCAAGCAGTGGCTCCGCTCCGACCTTGAGGTTGGCGTTGTCGGCGAGACCTTTGACTCTACCTTTGAGTTCGAGCATCTTGGTGGTGACCACGCTGCCCTGAAGGCGGCCCTGGCTGGTCCCTTCGGCAAGAAGCTGGCTGCTGCCAAGAAGCCCATGATCATTGTTGGCTCTGGTGTCACTGACCACGCTGACGCCAAGGCTTTCTACGAGACCGTCGGCGCCTTCGTTGAGAAGAACGCCACCAACTTCCGCACCGCTGACTGGGACGGCTACAGCGTTCTTCAAAGAGAAGCTTCTCGTGCTGGTGCTTTCGAGGTTGGTTTCGTCACTCCCTCCGCCGAGGTTGCCGAGACCAAGCCTAAGTTTGTCTGGCTGCTCGGTGCTGACGAGATCAACGAGGCCGACATCCCCAAGGACGCCTTTGTTGTCTACCAGGGCCACCACGGTGACCGCGGTGCCCAGATCGCCGACATCGTCTTGCCTGGTGCTGCTTACACTGAGAAGGCTGGTACCTACATCAACACCGAAGGCCGTGTTCAGATGACCCGTGCCGCTACCTCGCTGCCCGGCGCCGCCCGCACTGACTGGAAGATTCTCCGTGCTGCCTCGGAGTTCCTCGGCGCTCCTCTGCCTTACGACGACGTTACTGCCGTCCGTGAGCGCATGTCTATGATCAGCCCTGCCCTCGCCGTCTACGATGTTGTCGAGTCTGTCGCTCTCAAGGAGCTCAGCAAGGTCCAGCTTGTCGACCAGAACAAGGGCTCTAAGGTCACTGGCAGCCCCCTCAAGAAGGCTATTGAGAACTTTTACTTTACCGATGTCATTTCAAGAAGGTATGTCTTGCATAATCAACCCGGCACGTCAGCATATAAACTAACATGATCACAGCTCGCCTACCATGGCCCGATGCTCTGCCGCCAAGGCCAGCGGCGACCCCAGAACAAACTTCATGGCCTCCGGCATGGAGGAGGATAGACCTATGGGCCAGATTGCCTACGGATCATAAAGGAGGGTCAAGACGGCTGTACTAAAATTAAAGAAGCATTTCCTTGCGTTATACAATGTGGAGGCGGTTTTACTTTGTACATATAAAGACGGTAGAATTAGTGGCGACAGGTAGATAACCTTGAAGAGACGGTGAATTCTTTGTTTATTAAATGCATTCCATTTTTCTGACTAACTCATTGCGCCTTCCACCCTCATGTTCTCAATACTTTGTAGTCTTTTTCAAGATGGACTTGCCAGGTCGCAGCTTGACTGGGCTTGCACTAACTGCGGTCGACTTGGGTGCTGTTGCGGCACTTGTCTGAGCTTTTGTAGGCGAGCCAGTCCCAGCATTAACTGCTGCCGCCGATGAGTTTGCTGTCGCGACTTTAACAGGCGGCCGTAGCTGTGGCAGGGCCTGCTTGTGCCTGTCATGCTCCTTGCTCTCCTCCGGGAGCCTCTTTAGGCTTTCCCTTTGCGGCTGGTGCTGAATGTCGCCTCTGACCATGTTTTTGCTCTTGGCAGAACTCCCACCGAAGCTACCGCCAATGTAGCTGCTGCGCCGCCGTTCGTCGTGCTCTCTCCTGCTCCTCTTTCCGTCGTCGTGCTTTCTGCTGCCGGCTGCCAAAGGCCGCGCGGGCCGATCCTAGCCAGCCTCGTGCGTCACATTGCGCCGTCGCGGCGCGCTCTCCCTATCCAGCGCCTTTCTCCGCATGTCCCTCTTGGCGGCAATGTGGTGGTCGTAGCCCCTCAGCTCCGTCGTGGCCTTGCTGATGAGCATCAGCCCTTCCCGCGCCGCCAGCTCCCGCGGCGACGCCGCCGCGCGGTGCGTGAAGCTCGGTTCGGGCACGTCGCCAATCGCATCCGGCGGCACCTCCGCCCTCCTCGGCCGGCCGCTCAGGATCTGCGCGACCTGCTCGCGCTGGTTCAGCTTGGGCGGCGGCGCGGGGGCCGGCGCGGCCATGCTAGCCAGCATTCGCTCCATGTCGGCGTCGGTGGCCGTCCAGCCGCTCTGCCGGGCCAGCTGCCGCTCGTGCGCCTCGCGGTCGCTCACCACCACGTCGCGCTGGGCGAGCTCCTCGGCGCACATGGCCTGCATGATGCGCGCGTTCTCGCGGCGGAAGAGCGCGAGGAGGTTGCCGCGCACGGCAGCCGCGTGCTTGTCGCTCCGGATCAGCGCCTGCCGCATGTGCTCGGCGCGGTCCGTCTCGGCGAGCGCGGCCGACTGCTCGAACACGTCGTCGTCGGGGAACAGCTTGGCCACGGGCACGAAGATGGCCGACGCGAGGGTCCGGAGAGGCGGGATGGGCGGCTCCGCCGGTGCGCTGGCAGGGTCGGGCGTGCAGAGCGCAGTGATGCTGGGGGTTGCTGCAAGTGTTGAGACGTGGCTCGAGATGGCGTCTCCGTCTGGAGCGGAGGCTCGACGCATAAGAGGTGCACGGTCATTGCGGGTGATTGGTGAGGCGGCGTTGGCAGAAGAGCGAGCGGCGAACGAGCGTGCTCTTGACATGGCCTTGGGTGAGGTTGGGGCATTAGGCGGCGGCGGCATGGTAGCCGCGAGCAGAGGTTGCGCTTCCAATTATTCAGTCAAATCTTGAAATAATCTCTTTTTGTGGTACTTGGAGGAAACACTGAGGGGGCTGAAGGAGGTAGGCGATCGTGGTTATTTACCTGAGGTATGTTGGGTGCATGCATATGTCGAATGTGACGAGCGCTTGTGCGGGCGTTTGCAGGTGACTCGCAGGTGAAGAGGTGGCGCGCCCGCAGTTTTGATTACCAACCGTTGCACGTCTGGTTCCCAACCAACTTCAAAAGTATTTAGGAGACGAAATGCTGCATATCTTGTCGAATTGCGATAGTAGACATGACGCCTGGTGTGAATACTTATCACTGAGTAAAACGAGGTGGCTTGACGAGCTACCACGCGAGATCCAAAGCGCCGCACCAAACAACATAAATCAATACATGTGCTTGCTTCTTGTATAAATTATTATTTGAATGGTATCTAAGACAAATAAAACTCCGAAATCATGAGATATGTCGCCTCTATCGGCTGGTTGTTCGTACATATGTGGTCGCTAAATGAAGATGCGGCAGACATCTGCGATGCTGATGCTAATGCAGATGATGGCAGGGTTATAGGTAGAAACCATGCCTGCTAGAACTAACATGGCATTCTGTCGTACGGCTTGCGGTTGTGTAGCGGGGGCTTCTCGTTTGCACAGAGCCGCAGGGCCGTATGCGCGCATGGTTTGACTCCTCTCCCTGGTTCGCCTGCAGCTGTAATGTAAAATTAGATCCAGCCAAGGACACTCCTTCACCTGGATGGCACAATCTTCCGCACATACTCTCGTACAAGAGTCAAGGCTGCGCGTACCAGATCCTCCAAGCGACGGTCCTTGCGTCTTCTCATCCACACCAGAATTAGTGATAATATGACGCAGTCAATGAGTAAATGCTTCATGATAGACCAGACCAGCCAGCCTAGCCATGACGGAAAGCTGCGATCTTTCTTAGACCTCCATTCACGGCCGGTTGAGATCTGCTCGCGCAACGCGGCTACCTCGGCGGACAGCTTTGTGATGGCGCGCTCCATCTTTCGCTGGGACCGGCCACTTCCGACACTGACATCATGGCCCATCTCGCGATCCTCAAGATCCATTTGACGCTGAGATCGTAGCTCAGCCTCGTCCTGCTCACTCATTGGGCTGAGCACCTTCATGGGGCCGTCGCTGCCGCTCATTGGTTTTGTGAAGCGTCGGGGTGGCGCGGCAGCTTGTGGTGAGGAGTCGCTCGCGCTTGGGCTGTTGTGTTTGATCTGATTCCATACGAATTCGAGTTCGGACACTAGCTCTCTGCCGTCACTGTTGCGATACCCGTTAGTCCAAGACTTCAGCGAAAAGGGGACTGCAGATATATCTCGAGCATGCTTACGCTGTATTTGCATATCGATGCATGGTTTCGATGAGAGCTTCAATATATCGTCGCTTTGCCTCTGTACGGCTGATGCCCTTTTGGCAATTCCAAGCATCCCACTTGTCGCGTTCGCGTTGCAGCTCCTCCGGGCTCAGGCCGGCACCGGCCATGGGCTGCTCCATGACTCCGTCCACATCACCCTCCATTGCCTGTTTGTAGAGTCCATATAGTCGAAGTCGTTCGGAGGGTGGCGGCCGCGACGCGCCTGTCTTGGGAATCTTTTTGACCGTGTTGAGGGCATGGACAAAGACCCGATCTGTTTGGCTTTGTTAGAGGAGTTGCCGGTGGGAAATGCGCGGCGCGACAATGCGAGGGTATGCACTGATATGACGTACCTACAGAGTCCGCCATGATTATGACGGATGCAATTATGCGAGTATCGACAGATGATGATGCTTTCAATTCAATGCAGTCGCGAGGGCTCGCTGGGCTCGCATCAGAAGCCTGTACCTGGGGACCTATTTTACCGGGACCTCGGAACAAGCGTACCAATGGCGTCAGGACCCCGCCGAGGGATGCAACACAGCAGGAGGGAGGACAAGCCAACGAAATCGGCAGCTGACACGAGAACTAATTGGCAAAAGAAAAGAAAAGAAAAGGATAGAAGCGCCAAGTATAAGGATATGAAGCTGGGAAAGTATGATGGAGAAGGAAATCCACGTCAAGCGATTCACATATGTACCAAAGCACTGCCAGCTCCAGCTTGCGGGGGGGGACCACTGAGAGCACTAAGTTGCCACCCCCAGAAGGCAGAGGGCGCTGATTCAATTGAACCTCGGCGAGTTTGAGTTGCCCCGATGCGCTGGCCCACCCTTCTAATCTTGCCCTCGCGCGCGATAGATGTCTGCTCCAGCGTTTTCCAATAGCGGTCCTCCGCCCCTGGTTTAGCGCACCTGTCCCCCAAACGGCACTGCCAGCCCAATCTCTAGCGGCGGCCAGTATAGACACGTGAAACCCGCTGCTGTACTACTACGACTGTAGTCAGCTTGTGATGCTCAATCTCAATGACCTGGATACAAAAGTAGTATTGCAACATTCCGCACTTCTTTTTCCTTTACCAAGGCACCTAGAGGAAACAGGAACGCACCATTTTCACCGAAGCATCATGACTTGGCAAAACGAAAGAAAAAATCACACGCTCGACTTCCAATTTCATGCGTGCAAATTACGCCATATTGTACAGAGGGTATCTATATCAAACCGCGGCCTTACATCTGACCGATAGTTTTACACTACACCAGCCTTGGCTTCCATAAACGCCTTTTTCTTGCCTTCGAGAAATGCCATCATCCTTTTGTTCTGCAGAGCGTCCGCTGCTGCCTTCTGACCTGCCTCCTTGACGCTTAGGGCAGAACCGACGCCCATGAACTTGTTCGTTTCGCCCCATCCATCCAGGTAGACTGCGACAGAGAATAGTTCCTGTCCAATATGCCTGTCTCTTTTCTTAGACTCTAACTTTTCGTATCGTATCGTGACTCCTTTGACCACAATCCTGCTGCTCAGCTCCTCCTTCGCAGTCTGCTGTCTGCGTCGGGTATTCTCGACCTTTGGCGTCACTGGCAGGCCTTGTTCAGCTCTGCTGACATCATCGATGAGAGAGCGGCCCCAGAGAGCCTTCAGCCATTTAATGGAGGTCTCTATGCCGCCGGCAGAATCGGAAAGAATAATCGCCGCAACATAAGCTTCGAACATGTCGCTTTGTGTTTTGAGCAAGTCTTTGTCGTTAGAACTTCCTCTGCCTGGCATTTTCTGCTCGAGGACATCTCGCGGCAGTTTAGCTCGTGCTTCCAGCCCATACTCTCGAAAATATGAGGCCAGCGTGGTGTTTCGGATAAGACGTTCTCGAATTTGCGAGCACCGGCCAGATGGCAGCGTGAGGAAAGTCTTGTCGATCAGAGTAGTGGCTATCAGTTCCAGATAGGCATCACCTAGCCATTCCAATCTCTCATATTGCTTGTCCGGCGCGCTGCCTGGAACGAAGCCTGGGTGTGTAAAGGCCAGCTCTTCCAGTTTCCTGTCCGCAACTGGAGGAAGTGGTGGCAGCTCTCGTGACATTTCAGACGAACGCCAAGGTGTGGCATACTCCATAGAAGGTATGCGTAAGTTAGGCGACGAGAAATTAGAGACGTCAAGAGCGCCTGAGTTTGAGATTCGTGGCCGAGAGAGAAGTTGCAGCTGAGGTGCGACACGGGCGCTCAGCCCTGCAAGGTCTTCTTTCGCCGCCAACAACGCGGCATCTCGAGCTTGCCGGGCATTGATGCTTTCGTGGCACTGTTTCAGTTTTTGTAGTGAGGAGATAAGGGCATCGGCATTGTCGGCTAAAATTTTCAGGGCTTCGAGATCTGTATTCGACAGTTGGTCGCCTCTTGCATCCTGGGTTTGCTGCCGTTTGCCAGACTCATTCGATGCACCGTCGTGGCTGGCGCCCGGAGATAAGGGTCGCTTTGACATATTTTCATCAGTTCATTTGCATGATTACGGGGAAAGATTTTCTGCTTAAATTGTCCGGCTGTGCAGAGTTGATTATGAAGGAAAGGAAAGAAAAACGATGTACATAGGATGCCTGGCAGAGTTGAGATATTCAATGTGGGTCTGATCTTGTTGTCAGCCAATCAGCGCCGGCAATTGAAGAAAGCCGCTCGTCTTTTGCGACCCTGTCGACTTCATGCCATCTTCCATTTTCCCGCAACCACTTTGCAATCACATACATTTCACGATGAGTGTTCCACGCGCGCGGGTAGTTGACCTGATGAAGGTAGGAGGGTGTTTTACCGACTGAGAATCTGTGCGAAGACTAACCGTCCCAGGCGCAATGCAAAGTCTTCGCGACGACATTTAACCCTGAAAGGACGCGCCTGGGTAACAAGGTCCTTCGCCAACGCCTCCGAGGCCCTGCGATGGCAGCCTACTATCCCCGAAAGCTGGTCACGATCAAGGACGTCAAAACTGAATTCGGTCCTGAGCTGCATACGTGGGATCCCAAGGAGGAGGCCCGTTTCGAATACATTGAAGAGTGAGTGTCGTCCAGTCTGCGCGCCGGTTTCGCACGATTGCTAATGATCCATGAACAGACTCAAAGCCCGTGGAAAGAACAACCCGAAGAAGAAGTCTGCCCCAGCAGCTGCTGGTAAGTAATCTGTCGGCTCACTGGTATCTGGTGACCCGTTCCTAACCTCGTCGCAGCTCCGGTCAAGGGCAAGAAGAAATAAATACGTTCTAGCGACGTACACCGATCGATTACGATTACAATCCGATATCCCGGGGAATATATATGAAAATTATGGAAGCATGGCAGAAAGCCAAAGCTGAATAATCTGGTTCACGCGCAAGCAAAAGGCACATGCTTGAAGCGATGTAACAATTACTGTACAAATACTGTCGACAGAGGTCTCATATGCTTGTATTGGTTAGAAAATAGAGCTGTGGACAGCTCAGAAGAAATAATCATACTGATGACACTGAAACCCGGCGTTTGAAAGTATGCAAAGTTACCATGATTCTGTGGATAACCAGGACGTGGAAGCTACGTTTGGGAATGCAAACGCCCAGTTTTTGCTCTATTTGGTCTGAATTGCTTCGCTAGGTAGCCAGTCGGGCGGGTACCTAGTGAAAGAAAAAAAAAACGGTCGTCCGTAGGGCTGGCACTGGAGCTTTTCTCCGGGTTAATACTGAATCTTGGGTGAAATGGCCTGGAGCGGTCTGCTGGCAGCTTAGCGAATGTGCCTCGCTCGCTACCTAACAACTGGCGCTCCTGCCACGGCCGAAGCCGGCTGTTCTTTCGAGCCGCCTACCTATTAACCGGCAACCATTGCCCCTTGAGATTCTGTGCGTCTTTGCGTTTCTTCCTCCTCGGCCTCCAAACTTTTCTTCTCTTGTTACCTCCAGCTACACCCATGCGTGCAACATTCTCGTTTTGCATTTTGTCTTCTTTTCTCGGATGCGTGCTCATCATCATTTTTGCTAAAAGATACACAAAAACCTTGTTGTGATTTGCCTTGGGCCCGGGTTTTTGTTTGCATCCCCCCTCGGTGATTCTCATGTCTGCACCCCTCTCCCGCGGTTCGACACCCCAGCGGTCTCTTCCATCTTCACTTGGGCCGTCTCCTCACGAGGCAGCTGCTGCGTCAAGCAATTCTCCTCTACCTGGCAGCAAGTCAACTGCTGTAAGAACAGACATTTACTGCCGCCTCGTCCTTCTTGCCTCGTTAACAAGTGGTACTAGGATGGCTCTCGTTACCTGGCAGGCCCGAAAATAGTCAAAGCACTTTCGACTTCCAAGCTCGGAAATAATCTTGCGCCAAAGGTACATTAGAGAGCATGAATTGATCCAAAATGTGGAAAATAAGGTGCTAACCACATTCTGGCTAGATGCCAACTGGAGACGGCAGTAACAAAGACTCTTACCCGATGGATAAATTGCTGGCCAAGCTTTCGGAACAGCAAGCCACATTGAATCAGCAGTCCACCCAGCCAAACGCTGAAGCTGGAACTGGCTCGCCTTTCGCGGAACACGAATCTTCCAGTAATTCACTGCCGATGACCCCTGCGACTGAGCCCTTCCACACGACAGCCCCCACAACCCGCCCAGCCAGTGCGACTATAGATGAGGCACGGCTGGATGCGAATGAAGTTCTCCGCCTGAAACTACAGCTGGCCCAAGCCCAGAATCAGATTTCGAAACTTGACCAAGAACTTGCTCAATCCCGCACCAGCGAACCTGACTCCACCACCTCAGGCTCGGCTGCCGGCACACGATCGGCTCCTGCTTCCCGGGATAGTCCTTGGCCAGTTGCTGAGGATTCTCATTCAGATTCCAGCGAAACATTGTCTTCCTCAGCTTTCAGTCGGGCTAGAGGGATTTGGGGCCAGCCGAAACACAACTTCAACAATCAAACGGGCCAGCCAAACACCATGGAGCCAGCACCAGCCACTTGGCTCGGAGGTCGTGCCACCCAGTCTTTCCCGGAGCCTGGTATACCATATCCTGCCGGAGAAGGATTCAGAGACCGCGCCATGCAGGACTCTGATTCAATGAACCGCACCGGAAACACTCGACGTGGCCACCGATACGATAATCGAGGGGCATCATCTGCTTTTGTTTCGGCCCATAGCCCAGGGGCGAACTATTTCGACTCGCTGGGGAATAACTTGAACGGCCCAGCTACGAACATGAACCACTCTCAAGCTAATTCTGGCATGGTCTTGTATCCTCAGTACCAGCAGCAGGCACCTGGCGCTGCCTTGTCTCCCCATGCATCGGAGTTTACTTCTAAAGCTGGATGGAAAAACGAGGTATGAATACCATCAGATCATAACAGAGCACTACTAACATGCTTCAGATGACTCTTGCGGAAGGACCTACGTATCTACCTCCTACGGAGCCTCTCAATTATCGTCGGCTACTCGATCGCAATGTCAACTGCAACTAGAAGTACATCGTTGACAAGATTGTCTGCAATAACGACCAGCAAGCTTCCATTTTCTTACAACAAAAACTGAAAGTGGGCACACCTGAGCAGAAATTCGAGATTGTCGAAGCCATTGTCGCCCAGGCATACCCGCTCATGGTTAATCGATTTGGAAATTTTCTAGTTCAGCGTTGTTTTGAGCATGGCACTCCAGACCAGGTCATTAAAATTGCCCAAGCCATACGTGGCAACACCCTGAATCTCTCCATGGACCCATTTGGCTGTCATGTTGTGCAGAAGGCATTCGATTCGGTCCCCGAAAATTACAAAGCAATCATGGTCCACGAGCTGCTTCGAAGAATTCCCGAGACCGTCATCCATCGATATGCTTGCCATGTCTGGCAAAAGCTTTTTGAACTGCGATGGACTGAATCCCCTCCGCAGATCATGACCTATGTGAATGAAGCTCTACGTGGCATGTGGCACGAGGTTGCACTGGGCGAGACTGGAAGCTTGGTAGTTCAGAATATATTCGAAAACTGCCTCGAAGAAGACAAGGTAAGTCTAAGATATATGCATAATGCTAGGAAGCATATATGCTGACATATCAAAAGCGCCCGTGCATTGAAGAGGTGTTGGCAAACATCGACATTGTTGCACACGGTCAGTTTGGAAATTGGTGCATTCAGCATGTGTGCGAGCATGGTGCCCCTCCCGACCGAAGCCGAGCCATTGATCATGTCATTCGGTACGCATCTGAATATTCCACCGATCAGTTTGCGTCCAAAGTTGTGGAGAAATGCCTCAAAATTGGAGGTACAGATTTCCTCGGTCGCTACCTTGATCGTGTCTGCGAAGGACGCCGTGACAGAACTCGGATCCCATTGATTGACATCGCCAGCGATCAGTATGGCAACTATCTCATCCAATGGATTTTGAATAACGCAACGCCACAGCACCGAGAAATGGTGGCAGCACACATCCGAAAGCACATGGTGTCTCTTCGAGGCTCCAAGTTTGGCTCACGAGTCGGGATGCTTTGCACTAACCATGCAGTAACCACTCGTCCAGGCCATGGAGGCGGCCCAAGCATCCCAGGTCGATTGCCCGGCCCAAGATATGGCGCCAACTACAGATAATGAGAGCAGTTTATTTAGTGGAGGCCGAGGCTAGCTATGGCGTGTTTATGCAACTGGCACAATGTCATGATATTGTTGACCCCGGGGGCGGATCAAGGATACCCTCATCTCAAGTACGGAAAACCTTTTCATGTCGAAATGCCCGAAGGATAAATTTTTGTCAATTTCTTCTTAACAATATTTCCCCACGAAGTTAGTTTACAGATCAAACGTCATCCTATGCTCAGCAAGCTACAGCTTGGCTGGGTGCATTGGACACATTATGGTTATGAATTTTGCAATATGGTGGAGAGAAAGCCCACTGCATAGCATGGGCAGTAACTAGTCGGAGACGCTCTTATGTAGGGCGCCTACTAACGCCAGTCAACAACACTTATCTGCCTGACATCGAATGCGCAGAACTGAGCAGAACGGCGCCCCCGTTTATTATCAATAGATATCATAGAGAGAAAGAGAGGCTTGTTTAGTTTATCTTAGCAAATGCATTACTGAATAACTATTTATTAAAAAAAGAGGAAAGACTCCGTGTGAAATGGTGGATGCTGGATGAAAAGCGGGATACCCATTAATAATTAAATCCAAAGGCGCCATGAAGTGAAGCATGATTCGTTATGACGTGCTATGTTAGACAGCTTCTGGCTCAGGTTGCCCGGATGCAGACTCTACTGGTGGGAATTCCGTGTCTAGAGTTACCAATCTGTGAATATCATCCGAGGGTGTAGGAGCCTCCTTTTCCCACGGCTTCCGCGGTGCTGCACGAGCTCCCACAGGTTTGACGGCCTTTTTATGTTAGGACTTCGGCTCTTGACCACATTTTGCTCAATTACGCAGACCAAAGAAACTCACCGGGTCTCGAATAATGGTATTTGGAATCTGACGGATGCCGGGAACCTCCTTGCCCTCTTGGAGCAGCTTGATCATCTCGGCAAAGGCCATGGGATAGGCGGGCTGATCTCCGGCGGCGGCGGCGGCGGCCGCGCGATCAATGTACAGCTCCGCCTTGGGGGCCGCCTTTTGCCAGTCCAGCACGGGGGCCGCCGCCTCGCCGCCGCCGCCATTGCTGCTGCCGCCAGCGAGATACTCTGGCGGGAGGATGCTCGGCGGGGTGTGCTCCGGGTGCTGGGCAAGCCAGGACTGGTAGGCAGCGAAGTCGATGCTGACGCCTATGCGCTGGGTGTAATAGAAGATGCGGGCGTGGATGGCCATGTCGGCGGGTGAGCCCTGCGGATTTGGTGAGTTGGGGTCACCGAGGATGGCGTGGAGGCCAGACTGGTTGGGTGGGGGAAGAGAGCCAATTAGTTGAGGATTCAAAAGACAATGCTGGAGATGCAAAGGGAAAGCTCACCATGAATGCTTTGTCCTTTGTCCAGGGGTATGAGTCAAAGGCGCGGAATACGGCATCTTGGTCTGTGAGGGAGCGGATGCCCTGTGTGCCTGATAGTTGCTCGGCGGTCATGGCTGTGAGGTGAGGTTGTGTATGAGAGGGTGGCGAGAGGCTGTCACCAGAGAAGAATAGAAGCTCGAATGTTGTATATAAAAGTTGATTGTAAAAGATATGGTACGCGAGAGTCAGGGGAGCCGGCTTAGGACAACTCAATGCGCTGCAGTCGGCGTTTGTAATGATATGAAAATGGGCATGTGAAAGACTAGAGAATTGGGGACTGTGGTGCGAGCTCGGTGAAGCTGCTGATGGTTCGGGCGCACGCACAGGCGACACTGCAGGCGGTGGAGGGGGCGGTTGTTAGTGTGGCAGAACCTCGGCAGGGGATGGGAGTACGCTGTGTTGTTGAACAGGCCTATGTGACACAATGTGATGTGGTGTGACTTGACTTTTTGAGTGTCTACTTAATAATAAAGTGCAGAATTCCCCGTCTACACACTTTCATCAATTTCTACAAAAGGATATTAGCATCAGATATCTCTTGCAATCAATCACCAGTCACTCTCTTGCAGCAACTTGCTCTAGTGATCACGCTATCCTTCCCCACCACAGCTCTGCCAGCCTCCCCAGAGCGCCGAACTGTTAGTGGCTGCAGGTGCTGAAAGATAGACGCATCTGACTGGCCAACCGCTGTACAGCTGCCGTGTCGAGCTGATCTACCAAACTGCCCTCCCCACATTCTGTTCGCAACCTCTCGCCAGACTATACCACTTCATCCTTTCGGAGCTGGTTATATCTCTGCATCCAAGCATCCGTGTGAGGTATCATCTCGCCCGCCTCTTTCTTTGCGTCCAATTCACCGCGGTCGCAAGAAACCTCACTCGCAGCAGCAGCAGCAGCAGCAGCAGCATCTTGCCACAGCCCGTCCTATCCCCAACCGTGTCGCTCTGACCCAGCAGCCTTCGAGCTCCGGCTTCGAAATGCATCGCGCAGCTCTGCGAGCTTTCCGGACAACCTGCACGACGAGCGTCCGATCCGCTGCAGCGCTCAGCCGACCCTCTCTGCGACGAAGCCTCCTCTCCTCGACCCTGCGAACCTCGACCGTTCCCTCCTGCTCCTCCTCTGGCGCCGCCTCGCTGCACTCCTCCACGGCCGCTGCCGCTGCCGCCCGCCGCCAGCAAGCTGCCGCTCTCCCCTTGCGGTCCTCCATGTTCTTTCGGCGCATCCCAGCGGCGCTCGTCTCCAGCATCGTCGTCGGCTACGGCGCCTGGTACTCGTACAACGGCGGCGCCGGCTGGAACCTGACCAGCGCGACCGGCGCGCGCAGCCTCACCTCGACCGGCGGCGCGGGACCCCTGGGCGCCCCCACGGGCACGGCGTCCGCGGCCCTGCCGACGAGGACGGTGCTGGTTGTCGGCGCCGACGAGCTCCGACAGGGCACGATTGTGGGCGAGGAGCCCATCTCCAAGACGACGAGCGACGGCCGCCGCATCGTCGAGATGCTGACCCCCGAGCAGGCGACGGAGAAGCTGCGCAAGACGGAGCAGTCCTTCTCCGTGAACCGCGGACAGGGCGTGACTCGCTACGACCTCGTGCAGCTCTCTAGCAACGACCCCATCGAGGATGACCATGCGGAGAAGATTGTCGAGGTCAAGGCTACGTCTACCGCTGGTGCCCAGAACAATGACTGGATGTTCTGGGGTGTGTTTGATGGCCACTCTGGCTGGACCACTTCTGCCACGCTGCGCGAGAGCCTCATCAGCTACGTTGCTCGCGAGCTGAACGACACGTACAAGACGACCAAGGGAGATGTACCCACCGCCGATGCTATTGATCTGGCCATCAAAACTGGCTTCACCCAGCTGGACAATGAGATTGTTCACAAGAGCGTTGAGAAAGTCTTCAAGGCCAGCTCCAAGGCTATGGCTGCTGAGCTGCTCCAGCCGGCTTTGTCCGGCTCTTGCGCTCTGCTTTCCTTTTATGATACCCAGAGCCAGCTCCTGCGTGTTGCCGTCACCGGCGACTCACGCGCCGTGCTCGGCCGTCGCTCCGAGAGCGGCAAGTGGACGGCAACTGCTCTCTCCGAGGACCAGACCGGCGGAAACCCCAACGAAGCCGCACGCATGCGCAGGGAGCACCCCGGCGAGGACAACGTCGTGCGCAACGGGCGCGTGCTCGGCGGCCTGGAGCCGACGCGCGCCTTTGGCGACGCCGTCTACAAATGGAGCCGCGAGACCACCATCAAGCTCAAGGAGAGCTTCTTCGCGCGCAGCCAGTCGCCGCTGCTGAAGACGCCGCCCTACGTCACGGCCGAACCCGTGGTGACGACGACCAAGATCCACCCCGAGAACGGCGACTTCTTGGTCCTGGCCACGGACGGGCTGTGGGAGATGCTCACCAACGACGAGGTGGTCGGCCTCGTCGGCCAGTGGATCGAGTCGCAGGCCAAGACGGGCTCATCCGGCTCGCACCTCGAGTCCGCGTGGGCCAGGGTCTTTGGCGCCGCGGACAAGGCGCTCCCTGTCGAGCAGAGCAAGGAGTCGGCCGCGGCGGCCAACGCCCACGACGGCCAGCGCGTGCCGATCCGCGTGCAGCAGTGGGGGAACGACCCTGCGGCCAAGGGCCGGTTCCTGGTCAAGGACAAGAACGTCGCAACGCATCTCGTACGCAACGCGCTGGGCGGCTCCAACGACGAGCAGGTCCGCGCCCTCTTGACCCTTCCCGCTCCGTTCTCGCGACGCTACAGGTATGCTTTTTTCTCCAGTAGTCACAGGCTTTATATGAACAAACTGTTTTGCTAACGTGCTGCGCAGGGATGACCTAACAGTCCAGGTCATTTTCTTTGGCAACGGCCCCAAAACTGGCGAGGTCAGCATCAACCACGAAGCCACTGCCAACAATGGAGCTCCCAAGCCTAAGCTATAAATGAAGACCAGGGTGGTTTTTGTCTTGTGTAGTTTTCTTTCCATAGCTTGCGCGTATGCTGCATAGATGTGCTTGGCAAGCGATGGAGCTGGCGTTATAACGGTCTCATGATTGACTGTTTGTAGAAAAACTCTTCTGGGCGCTTTTGTCTGATATTGGCTCTAAATTTAATGAGACCCTTTATGAAGTAACAGTCTTTCCTTTACCAAGCAACAGTCTACTTGGGCAATCGGCCACGCCTCCCATTTCTTGATTACCGAGCGAGCCGTGCCGCTCTAGTGGTGCGGCCACTTTGGGTGCCCGGGAGGAATTCCAGTTTGATAGTGGCTATGAGATGGCGCTAGAGATTTTTTTTGTGCCAGCATATCTGTCAGTCAGATCTCATTTGCAACTCAAATACCACGCCAGAAGCTTGAGTTGCAAGTTGATCCTGGTGACGATGGTGTCTAGCCTCCAGCTGCCATCGCCAGCGACATGCAAAATAGGGTCAATTTATATTAAACCTGTAGAAGGTATTTTTCTCTATTTGTTCTCAGAATTCTTTTTTCCGTTTGTTTTTTCACGTAACTGCCGAAGTGGTGCAATGCGACAGTGGCAGTGTGAAGAGCGGCCGTTGACACTGCACGTGACGGATAAGGTATGACGCCAGATGTCCCAAGTGCCGGACATCTGGCTGGTTCCTGAACTTTGATGCATGCCTGCGACAACCGACAGCTTATACCATTGCCCTCTCCTTTGAGCTGACAAGCTGCTTCAACCATTCTCCGCGTCCGAGCCAGACTGATTAGCAAGTTTCCACCGACGAAAGGCCCCGTTTGAAGCTGTCGCGCTGGTCGATGCGCCACCTCGACATCCCCGCGAAGCTCTGGTAGAGTCGCACTGTACCATCACCGGCGTCTTTTTCGCACCCGAACGAATTCGCAATACGAGAGATAAAATAATACACTAACAATGACCTTTACAAACACACCGGTGACGAGGCTCGTGGTGTTGGGCCTCGTCTCGGCGTCGATTGGGGCCAGTTTGCTGGACATTAAACACTATGCCTACATCCTGATCAACCCGCATCTGTACCAGTACGGGCAGTTCTGGAGGCTGTTTACGTATCAGCTGTGCTTTACCAACTCGATCGAGGTGCTGTTTGCCGCCATGTCACTATATAACCTGCGCACAATCGAGCGCATGTGGGGGTCGAGGAAATACGCTGTAAGTTAGGGACAGCATGGTGCAAAAAGGGTTTACGATGGCTAACTAGTTTTTGCGCACAAAAAAGTCCTTTCTGGTGGTCACGGGGCTCATCACATCAATCGTTCCTCCCGCGTTCATGGCGGTGCTTCGGCCGCTGGCGCCGCGCTTCTTCAACTACATGCCGGGCGGCGCGACGCCCGTCATCTTTGCGGTGCTGGCGCAGTTCCACGCCATGGTGCCGCACATGTACAAGTACCGGATCGCGACGTCGGACGCGCCGCCGACGAGCGAGCCGTTTTCCGGGCTGACGCTGTCGGACAAGTCGTACCAGTACGCAATCGCCATCCACCTGGCGCTGCTGCAGTGGCCCGGGTCGCTGGTGGGCGCGGCGGTGGGCTGGGTGACGGGCTACGCATGGAGGGGCGGCCTGCTCCCGTCGGCGCTGGTGACGTGGCGGCTGCCGGGCTGGATGGTTGGGCTCAAGACGCAGCGCAGCTCGTCCGAGTTTGAGCAGCTGCGGCGGCGGCTGGAAGGGGAGAATGGCGGCGCCGGAGCAGCGGCAGCAGCAGGGTCGTCGACGGGTGTCGATGCGGGTGGGAGTGGTGGTGGTGCAGGGCGGCAGCAGCAGCAGGATGCGGATCGCAGACGGACAATGGGCCAGCAAATAGTTGACCAGTTCCGCGAGGCATTGTAATTTTACGAAAAGGTAGCAGGAAATTTCCTTCAGTCTGCTGTGTTATTTCGACGTGCAGGGGTGCCAGGGCGGCGATGACTAGGACTGGTTGATAGAATATACTTATCTACACTACACATTGAGCTTGAGCAATGGCAGACACTACCATGGCTTTAGTAAATGCATAGTCGTCGGTTTGTTTTTCAAGTTTGAATCGGTCAATGGGCAGATATGGAGCTGCATGTCAAACAATAGCCCAGTTCATGCCCTGTAGCTTCGGTTTGTTTGTCGTAGCTGCTCGTGTGGTGTGTGTGTTAGAGCTGGGGCATTCAGTGGGCGGCCTAATTTAAACAGCCCAGGGTGGTGAACAACCACGGCGAGTCGCGCAGCACGCACACCAATTTGTCTTGGGGCCAGGGTTTCTAGCACCAAGAAAAGAACTCGAGCCATCCCAAGACAATGGCTTCGCCATCAGGCACTAACGGGCTGGTGGTGGCCAGTGAGAGGCGCTGAAAAGTGAGACATTGGGATAGGAGAAAACGCGACGCGGGAAGGGTCGACAGGTGCGTACCTATGTAGACGGGCAAGAGGCTGCAAGATTTGGTTTACAGCCGACTTGAGTGTGACGAGCTTGCTAGTGGTTTCATCGAAGAAAACTTGAATCGTAAAGAGAAGAGAGGATTCTCTGGCTACATTTAGAAAGTCGTTCGTCGTCGTCATTTGTGAAATTGGCAGAAACAGCTTTGTCTTTTTAGCAGCCGCTAGTGATGCAAGGTACCATGCAACCACTGAAGGCGGCCCGAGAGGCGGTGCGCCAGCTACCCGAGTCCAGGCAAGTCGCAGTCACAGTCACAGTTACAGTCACACTGATCAAAGGGAGGAACCGAGACCATTGTGACTTGCAATTATTGCTGCAGAAAACAGGGAAAATCAGGGTCGTTTTAAATACTAGACTATTACTTTTTACGTAGTATAGTCTTGTTCATGGAGATGCTATGACGCATTATCCGATGACCCCTTGTAATATTCTTCTCGGTACCTGAGGGCGGGGATGAACTGAAAGTTGGGCGGTTACAGCGAGGCAAGTTGCCAAGGTACGTACACGTGGC
>JARDXD010000803.1:0-41713 GCA_029218145.1 Aphanocladium album | reverse complement strand
GAGCCCCAACGAATTGAGCGGCTCTTTCATCGCTTTCTCAGCCCTTGGCAGACAAGGTCTCGATCTGCCGGATCAGCCAGCTGCTTTCTGGGGTTTCCTTGCTCCCCTCTACACGGCTGCAGAGGGAAGCACGGTCTCTTCTTTTCCCCTTGCCCGCCCTCTCCATTCCGACATTGACAAAAACTCTTGACGTCGCTCTGGGTGTTGCAGCAGTCTACGTCCCCCCCTCTTTCTCTCCCGACGGGCTGGGTTTTCCCCTTGGGGACCATGGCTTGCTAATCTGGGGGAGGGGGACCGGGGGCCAAGCTGCTCTTGATTTCCGAGGAAAAATAAGCCACTTCTTGTCGGCCAAAATCCAACGCGCGGTGGATTCGTTCCATCCATGCCTACTTGGACGGAATGACGGTGGATGCATGACCTCGCTGCCCCATGCGTCCGCGGCTCGCATGTCTTGCCAATGCGGCTTCGGATGCTGGGCGAGGTACATGGCAAAGGGTGCAGGCTTTGACACACCAGCCCGGCCAGCTAAGCAATATGGGTTTACCAGATGGTGTGTGGGGGAGCTAGCGCCTTTTCCTCGACTGGCACACCAAAGAGAGGGAGAGAGGCTGGGCTGGAGAAGAGCGAACTAAGTCGAGATAGCAGGCCAGTTCCATACATACACAAGCGGCGCGGCGGCGCAGAATGCGGGCCAGAGTCGGTGTCGTCCCCCCGGGTCCCTCAATCCCCTTTTTTGCTGACCTTTCAGCCCCAAGTCTGGGGGAGGGGGAGGGACCGCTTTGGCGAACGCCACTAATAAACTTGGACCGATCATTTCCACTCTTCGAGAATCCAGCCAGCGGCGGTAACGGGTCGTCCCCCTTCAAGCCAGACGGCGGTTTGCGTTAGTTTGAGGAGGCTCTGGGAAGCAAACCTGTACCATGTCGTAAGAAAGGAATATTTATAACTCGGCCCACAACGGGGTGGACGTTGAGAAGCGAAAATGGCCCTGTCTCCCACCTTCTCCCACCTTCTCCCCCCATCCTCCTCCACGTCGCCCCCGAAATCTTGTATTCCGGCGCAGCATGAAGCTACCGCTCACTACTGGCCATGCAGGGCCGCAACCCCAGGAGGCTAGCTTGGCCCGTTAGCGGCCAGTAACGGAAGTCGTGCCAGGACGCGGAGGGGGACCAATGTCGAAGCTGGATATTTTTAGATATTCTAGTCTTCTCAACTGGGGGAGCTGCGTGATCCTTTTGGCCGCCGGTAAGCCTGATAAGTGGGAAACACGACGCGGCTGCCAAAGATACATCAGACGTAATCACAGATAGATGCGCTCAAATGTTTTAGTGGCCAGAAGAGGGCTGGTGCTTCTCGTCAGACCACCCAAAGAAACAGCCACAGTCAGATCCCTAAATTCATGCGTAGCAGTGAGGGCAGATAGTGGAAGAACAAAAAAAGGTCAGAGAAGAGCGGTCCTCTGCCATGCAGCACAGGCCGTGGGGAAACAAGCAATGCAGACGCCCCCCTCTTCAAGCCAACGAATTGGATGGTCTGGGTCTTTCCTGTGGTACCCAAAGGATGGATGCGCTGCTGAGGCTCCCAGTGCGGCGGGCTGGGAAAGAGACCCCCAAAAATGCGTCAAGAAAGGCTACGCAGGAGAGAGCCGATGATGGTCTGGAGGAGCAGGGATGCCCCAAAGAGTCCAAGGTGTCCGGGTCTAGGGCCAAATTTGACTAAAGCGTTGCAGGGCCATCCCGGAATAGCGGGGAGGCACTCCGTTAGATTGTGGGGGAAGGGCTGTCTTTTGGAAGTCCTACAAGTAAGTCTCTTTTCGCTCGGGCTTTCTTCCTCGTAGTGTCAATGAGGCTCCTCCAAGGACCCCCCTCCCAGTCACACCCACACCATTCTCCAACGAAGTTCCGGTTGGGCTGTTCAATTACTCCCAGTCGCGAGTAATAAATGACACAGCCTGGTCTTCTCAAACTAGTCTAATACTTGCCCGACGCAAGTGCAGCACGTCTTTGGCCTGTTGTCGAGCTAGTCCCTGCCAGCCTGATGCTGGACGTTGAACCATTCCATCCCTCTATTGGTATAAAGTTATGACAAGGCTATTATTGATGCAGCAAAGCCACACTCTGTTGCAACATCTACCTTTTGAGGCGGACCGCGTGCTAGCATCCAAGAAATGTAAGCCAGCATGCATACAATCAGCGTGGCTAGCTGCATGAGTGAATTGGCCACACTCGGAAAGCCAGGACCACCACCATCAACTAACTGCTGGTGCATTGAAGGGCTCTTTTGTGGTCTTTTATTACGTTTGGCCACCCCTGGTGTCAAGCCCATGGAACTCCATATTATTACTCCCTGTTCTTAGTGCGTTGGGTTTCCGGAGCCGCTGGAGTAATCGGCCGTCTCCGCATGTCTTTTTTTTCTCTTCTGCCCCACGGATATTGAACCTGTATCTGCCGTCGTATCGGTAAACACGAACCGTGGACCGTGTCACACTTTCGACAAACACACTTGACCACAAGAAAATTGAACACGACAAGAAAAAGAAACGAAATCCAGAACAGGCAGAAGAAGGTTGCAACAGTGCCAGGCTCTCCCGCCATCCGTTCCAAAAACAGCTGATTTCAGCCTATACATGCAGCCATGTAAAAAACAAAAACAAAAACAGAACAGCACCGACATCCTATGATACTGTTGTACATCTAGAACAGCGCATCGTTCTAGACGCCAGCCGGCGCCCGGGGTCAGAGGCAAGGAAGCATGAGAAAGAGACACAAGAAAAAAAAGCAACTTCCCATCTTTCCTCTCTCCACACTCGGACGAGACTAGCTTGCTTCCCACGCCCATTCTGCTGGTCATAGCTCGCATGGTCCAGATTTAGAGCTAAACCGTGAGCCTACCAGCCTACCCCTCTCGCTATTCCCTCCAGGGACAAACGTCTGCGACTGTGCAAGCACGCCAGTCTCTCGCTCTCCGCGATTGCAATATTAACAAGTAGCCAAGTCCACGGTAGCATATCTACTGGGTATTGAATTGAACTGGAACAGCAAGGAGCAGGGGTACAAGAACTGTGTAACTAGCTGAAGCCGCAAGCCACCGTTCTCGGCCGTCCCCTCCCCCACCTCATCACAATCCATTCCGTCGCCTCCACGTCCATGGACAGCGAACGATGCAGACGAGGGGGGCCATTCTTCGTTGCTGTCTAGAAGCCGTTTCGCCTCTACTTTGCCACCTCATTCCCGGTACATGGCGCGTTCAGCAGTTCGACGTGTACTGGTACTGGCTGGCAAGACTAACTTTGGTCAAGTGGCGCCCTTTGTGGCTTCATTTTTCGCGGCTGGGCAAATCCCACTCCTGCTATATCCTTCCATGGCTAGTATCTCCTGCCATGGAGTAACAGTCATGTATGTACTTCCAGAAAACCGATCTAGCACACACGTAGGCAGAACCGGCAGGCCCGGTCAACAACAAGCTGAGACGCCGATCCCATCATCATCCATCATGCCCCAGGTGGGCCGAGCCTTGGGGTAAACCCGGCCACTATGATGCCGTCGGGAAATCCTGCGTGGCACGGCCAGAACGGAGGTGCGAACCGACAAAGATGCAATAGTAAGGTCGAGAGCTAAATTTTGTTTAAGATGATGGAGCCATATCCGACACAGCTGAGACAAAGCTGCTAGCTAGCCTGAGCAGGGCCACACACTCCGGCCCAAGGTTGCAGCCTGCAACCCAAAAGCCCATTGACTGATGAGCACATTGCGTCCGCCGTCCTGTCCCCAGGGTCTGGTACACTACCAGCCGCTCGAATAAGCCTGAACGGACGCAGCTGCTCCGGAGCCTTCCGTTTCTCGATACTGATGCAGCTGCGAAGAGTAGAATCTCACGGTAAAGTAGCCTCCTGCCACGCCACGTAAGACAAGGGCGCGGTGCGATCGATGCAGCGGCGACTGTGTCTCTTAATACAAGAAACACAAGTTTGCCCAATTACCAAAGTCCCATATCCTTTTCATCGCTAGTATTGATGCTTCCTCTCTCTCTCTCTCTCTCTCTCTTGTGGTGACCGACCCCCGCCACCCCCACAACACATGGCTTGGTACTCTTCTCCGCAACCGCTCTTGGATTGCATCCCATGTCACTTTTTTTTTCTCGGGCTGTTCGGAAATTTCAAGGGCGGGGAATCAGGGCTTTTGCGTAGTTAGCTAATGCCGACCGTCGGCCATGTGTCGCAGCGGCTGCTGCCGCCATTCGCTGCCCGCGCCGGCACGCTAGCCATGGGGCCAGGCACATTGCCGAGAATTAAGCCTCACTTTCATTACCAGAAAAAGTTATCAGCGTTTTGCAGCAAATTGTCTGAGCGTTGCGCGGCATATCAGAAGTTACATTCAGGTTTATCAATTCGGTGCCCTCTATCAAGCTCGTCATGGATATCCCTACCACCATGAAGGCCGTCGTGTTCGACGGCCCTCGCAAGGTATCTATTCAAGACCGTCCTGTTCCGCGAGGTAAGTCGCTGCTCTTCTATATACATTGAAAATATAGACGTGTTCAACTAACAAAAATAAAAGTCAATGATAGCCGTGATATCATCATCAAGGTACAGGCTACCGCGCTCTGTGGCTCGTGAGTTCAACTAACATCATCTTGCCTCGGCATGTATTCTGAAGTAACACTTTGCAGCGAGCTCCATGTATACCGTGGACATCAACCGTCCGGAACCGGATTCATCATGGGCCATGAGTTTACTGGTATCGTAGTGGAAGCCGGCACAGACGTCAAAACCCTCAAGGTCGGCGACAAGGTGGTCTCCCCATTCACGGTCTGCTGGTTTGTCACCCATCACAACGCGCCTAGTCTAAACCTTGTAGCTGACGCATTACAGTGGCGAATGCTTCTACTGCCAAAACGATGCAACCTCTCGCTGTGTTCACAGCAAGTTGTTTGGTTCCGCTGTGCTCGATGGAGGTCAGGCAGAGTATGCTCGTATCCCCATGGCCGACAGCACCGCCATCCAGGCACCCGACTCTATTTCTGACGAAGCCCTCGTCTTGATGGCCGACATTTTTCCCACTGGGTACTATGGTGTGAAGAGTGCCATAGAGTTGCGGCCAAAGGTAGACATCACCAAGTCAACTTTTGTCGTCATTGGATGCGGCCCCGTCGGAATTTGCGCCATCATCAGTGCGCTGCATCTCAACCCCAAGAATGTCTTCGCCGTCGACAATGTCGACAGCCGCCTTGAAATGGCCAAGGGCATGGGCGCTGTACCGCTCAACTTCAATGACGGTATTGAGAAGATGCAAGAGCAAGTTCGGGGTGCCACAGACGGCCGTGGCGCAGACTTTGTTGTCGAAGTAGTTGGCTTGTCCCCTGCTCTGAAGACGGCGTATGATCTGGTTCGCCCGTTCGGTGCTATGAGCAGTATCGGTGTGCATAATGCTGATGTGAGAAATACCTTTAGTCCTTGCTTCGTGAACATTTCGTGCAGGGACGATTTGCTAATTTGCCAAACAGATTCCTTGGACTGGCGCCGACGGTTATGCGTGAGTAGAAGAATGCTACTTCAAATGCCAACCCGTTACTGACTCTCAATCAGCAAAAACGTTCGTTTCCAGATGGGTCGTTGCCCAGTCCGTTCCATCTTCCCGGAAGCACTTGCTCTCCTCGAGAAGAAGCAAAAAGATGTCGAGTAAGTTGGGGTCTCTTGACTTGGCCATGGCGACATGAATGCTGACACGAAATGCTTCTCCAGATTCATGTTCGACAACATCATGCCGCTGTCTGAAGCAGTCAACGGATATGACATGTTTGACCAGATGAAGGTCCACAAGATCGTATTTGTTCCATAAATGTATGCAGCTGTATGGTCGGCTTAGTTTTGGCGCGGCTTCACCATGCCTTCCTGCATGATATAGTAAACAACTGTCGAGTCGTTGTGAAGAGTTGCCAGAACGATCCTCTTTTCTCGCGTGCCAGTGTTGTCAAGTGAGTCAAAGACAGCCGCAAAATCTGCGAGAGACCACTTTTCCGCCAGGTGAACTGGGAGCACAAATTCGTGCACTGGATCCTGGGGAACCCGCTCGCCGGTAGCTTGCTCTTGAGCAAGCGCCGCAATCTGGTCATCTGGGTGTAGATACAATAGTTTCGTGGGTAGACCCTTGACCAGAGCCCGGGTTGAGCCTTTGGTGTAGAAAAAGTCAAGCTCCGACCAGTCATGCTGGTCCTGCAAATTTTTCATGACGGTAATGGCCACATTGTCAGGAGGCTGATCTTGCGGAGAAGCCATGGTTATAGCACGCTCAGTGTGTTTCCAATTGCAAAGTTGAATGAGATCCGGCGTGGGATAAAATGTTGCAAGTTTTGGATCAAGCTGGCAGATCAACGGCAGAGGTGAAGGACGAGGAAGACTGGAGACGCTATGTAGTGGGGACATGGAGAGATGCAGACCCTGATGGGTATTATTAGGATGTCACTGCGCAAGGGCTAGCCAATTTGTCCACTCCTCATTCGTCTGATCAGAGAACGACAGAAAAGCTGCATGATGGTCCGAGCTGCTTCAGTACTCTCACATAGATTGTAGAGAGATCTCGTGTACTGCTTTGAGCCATAGTAAAGGCAAGAGCAGCGTGGGCTTTAGCATCTAGGTGAAGCTTGACGATTTACATTCCATGCCACAGAACTGCACCTCATGTTGCTGTCTTGTATGCAACTCGACCTTTTGTAATTTGCCGAGCTTGAGCGCTGGGGCAATGCACGTAGACAAAGGCTAAAGACAGCCATAGCCACATTTCTCAGGCAATGTGCTTCATGACCAGAACTCTGTCTTGAATCGTACGCTGTTGCTAGGCTGGTGTCATGGTTGTCGCCCCACACACATTGCGCAGCCCAGTGAGATCCCTGGCGCAAAGTGATTCGCCCAACACTAAATAAGCTCTGGAAGGGGGCTCAGGTTTTTTTTAGAGCCCTACTGTCAGCGTCCAGCCTCAAGAAACGCCAAAGTTAAACGATATCATGCATTGATCGCTCCTTCATCAACAATGGCCGCACCAAACAGCACAGAACCGTTCCCGTCGGCGGTGGATGAGACGAGCGAGGCCACGCGCAGCCCTAGCAACGAAGATGGACAGAACACGCCACGGCAGACCGCGTCGTCGTCGATAAGCAGCCGCCTGCGACGCCTCTCCGTCACGTTTGAAGAGTCGGGGCCTCCGGAGGGATTCATGGCTGCCACCGGCGGCATCGCTTCCTCCATGGTCACGGGGCGACGGTCTGCCAGAAACTCGATAACCTCATCTCTCGAACGGCGCGACTCTGCGAACCAGTACTACGACGCACCCCCAGCGCCAGTGCGAACCAACACCATACACTCCGTCGCCGAGGAACCGGAGCCGCAGTCTCTACCGTCTGGACCATCAGCGGCCGGGTCGGAGGAACCATCTGGCGCCGAGGCGTTTGCAAACGGATATCATTTTCCGCCCAAACATTCGTGCTGGCAATCGACAAGAGATGGCGGCATAACATTTTGGCACTACGTCCTCACGCCCGTTGGGTTCCTTGTTACTATATACGGCCTCAACGTTGTGGCATGGGGTGGCATGCTGTTTCTGATACTCTGCAACGCGTGTAAGCAGCCGTCGCATACCTCTACCGCAAGAACCCGCTGATGTACTGATTTTGTTTTCAATTTAGCGCCGGCCATGTGCCATCCGTCATGCAACGACAACAGCTCGCCTCGGAAGATATGGCTTGAGATTGATTCCCAAATTCTGAATGCGCTGTTCTGCGTTACAGGATTTGGCCTTGCGCCGTGGCGCTTTCGTGACTTGTACTTTCTCATGCAATACAGATGGCAGGGCAAACAAATCGGACTGCGCCGACTAGCCGGCATCAACCGTGGCTGGTTTCGCTTGGAGGGCTCTACGGAGCTGGACCTGTCCATCGGTCCAGACAATGTCGCGTATCGGCCCAATAGGGCAGAGTCGGATCCTATTCCGTACCCCGAGGACAAGATTCCCGATGCGCCTCTGACCGGCGTACGAGCCCGCCCCACGGCTGTGTGGAAACTCGACCTTGTGGTCTGGTTCATGGTGGCCAACACTCTGCTTCAAGTCGTCCTTTGCGGCTTCATGTGGGGAATGAACAGATTCAACCGGCCAAGCTGGTGTACTGGTCTCTTTATCGCGCTCGGTTGCGTCGTGGCCATTGCTGCGGGACTGATGATGTTCTTCGAAGGCAAGGCGGTCAAGGGTGTGGAGGGTGTCCCCGTCACCCAGGCAGACATGGAGCTTCTGGCGAGGGACAGGGAGCGAGGAATATTCCACTATAATAATATGGGAGACAAGGATGAGGAGAAGATCAGGCAGAAGAAGGAAGCGAAGCAGAGGAAGAAGCACGGCGGCAAGGACACGCCGAAAGAGGCAGGTGCCGTTGATAATGTTGGGGACGCATAGAGAAGGCGAGATATTAATACATGGATCTACAATTGCACCACCGGCATCTCTGCCCAGTTTGACCGAGTCGGCTTAGTTGACAATGGCACTTTTTCGTGACAACTTAATAATGCTCGGCCTTTGGGCGGTATAAGATGGATAACTGGCACAGATGCCGGGCAGGCAGGCAGATGGTAGCCGCCAATGGCAGGCCAGCCCCGAAAATTCAAACCAATGGCGAACTGCGCCGAAGTGTCGGGTGAGATGGACCCGATTAATATGACTGGGAATGGTGGAAAATCGAGCAGGAAAAGAGCGCTTGGTTGTTTTGGGTGTTGGGCATGGCAGGCATGCTTAAATCCGCCGAGGCGGCGATAGGTTGGTACACGAGTACGAGTGGCCGTGATGGGGTGGAACATTGGCCACCAGGCGAGACGAGTTTCAAACGGGGCTTGATGAGCTGTATCTGCTGCGGTCAAAGTGGCAAGTCTAGTGAGCTGGGTTTTGGTTTTCCATCTTCTCCTCATCCGTGACAGGGTGCGTTGAAATGGCATCATCATCGCCAGGGCACAAATAAGTCGGAGTGGCTGAACAGGTCTTGTTAGTGGCTCGGCCCCCACAGCGATGCCGCAACACTTCCAGCGGGAAGCTGATGCTGATGCTGGTGTTGCTGGTGCTGGCGTGCTGGCGTGCTGGCGTAAGCTGGACTGGACGCTATCAAGGCCAAACTCCACCAAAGTTGAGCACTGTCAACCACCAGCGTCCACTGTAGAGCACTAAAAAAATACTCCTACACCTCAAAGTCGGGACTACCGGATTCTCCCCAAGTCCCCGACTCTTCTCTCATTCACGGCGCATTAACCAACGTTAGCGTGCCCGGAGCAGTTCAAGGCGTCAATTCTAGGTACCAACTCATCTACTTGTACCTACCTGCCTAGCTTGCGCCCGTGACTTTTGCCCACCTTGAACTTTGCAACCGCAACATCGCTTCGCTGTCAACGGCCCGTCGCCTGTATTCGGAGCTCCTTCTACTCGACCAGGACGCAGCGAAGCTATCCGTCGCCCGTTTGCAACCGTCTGCTCACCAAGAAGTCTGAAGCAAGCCCACCCGCCAGAACCACGACGTCACCACCACCACACCACGCTTTTTGGCATCCTACCGACACCCCAAAACCCACACCACAGCTGAGCCGCCAGCCCGCCAACATGGGCCTGTCCTACAATACCTACCTGAACAGTACCAAGATATACGGCTGCAAGGCGTGCAAGGCGCATCTGGCCAACCATGAGGACATCATAAGCAGGGTACGTGCAGCAAGGCCACGTCCTGGAGGGGGGATATGGACGGCAGCTAGCCAGGCACCTGGTCGGCGCTTAGCAAGATGCCGAATCTGTCCCGACCGCAAACATGCATCAAACTCCGCCGCTGCGGTCATTCCAAAGTTGGAAAGAAGGCGCGGAGAGAGAGAGAGGAGAAAGAAAGACGTCATGGCCCCCATGCTAACACCAGCAGCAGAACTTCCGCGGTCAGCACGGCAAGGCCTACCTCTTCCACAGCGTCGTCAACATCGAAACGGGCGAGCCCAGCGAGCGGAACATGACGACCGGGCGGCACATTGTGTGCGATATTACCTGCCGCCAGTGCAAGGAAACGGTGGGCTGGAAGTACGACAAGGCATACGAAAACTCGCAAAAATACAAAGAGGGTAAATTCATCCTCGAGGCCGAGCTGCTCTGCAACGTTGCTTGATTTCGTCACCATGCCGATTCCGCACACTCCCCCGAGAGGTGCATGACACATTACAGCTCCACACCCAATTCTTTTTTTTGCTTCGACGACGTTTGACTCGCCTGTTTGTATTTTGCCATTTGCTTCTCATAGGAATTCTGTTTTTTTTCTTTCTTGTTCTGGGCTGGGCCGAAGAGCAGTATATACTCGTCAAGTCTCTGAGCTCACCCAACGGCGTTGGATTATTGGCGTTTGGTCACAGGCACAAAGGGCGTCATCGTTTATCAGCGTATCTATCATTCAAATGGACTTGTATTCTCAGGTTGTATAATGCTCTACAATGAATTCAATACAAGCACGCATAGCAAACATCAAAAGCTTTCCGTACGCCTAATCCGTATGCCTTGACAACATTGCACAGATAAACAAGAAAAAGGAGTCGATCTTCCCAGCATCTCTCACTACCTAGCATGTAACAACAGTCTACGGGTGCTCGATGGGGTCTTCGGCCAACAGCGGCTCGACCTCGGCGTTGGGACGCAGCGACTTGAGTGGCGGCTGGACGATACCGTTGAAGAGGAACGTGGCGTACACCAGAATAGCAAAACCGAGAATCTGGAGCCACTTGAACGACTCCCAACCCAACCCGAGAGAGACGACCCAGATAAACAGGGTTCGGCAGGTGTCGATGGTTGAACGAGAGGTGGCGCTGACGGAACGAGTGACAGACAGGCCAAAAAAGTTGAAACCACTATATCAATTTCGTTAGTCTCATCAAGTTCAACAGCAATATCAAAACGATTTCCACTTACCCAATGCTGATCATGATCAAGATACTGGTGAGCCAGACAGCATTGTTCTCCGTCATCTGGCGCCATCCTTCGACCATGTCAAAGGCGCCGTAGCGACCGGCCTCGGTGCGGCCGACAATGAGGTGCATGACGACCATGCCGCCGACGGTGACGAGGAAGCCAAAGAGACCCTCCCAGCCGACCACCTTGATGGGCTCAATGGGCGAGTTCTCCAGGATCCACTCCTCGAGGACAAACTGCGTGGCGGTAAAGACTTGCGCGCCGGCAATGAGCAGGACGCCGACAATGGCGCCGGCCGCGTCAGAGAGGCCCTCGCCATCGTCGTCGGCAGCCGGTCCGGCGGCGTGGCGGGCCTTTTCATCGGGCCAGATGGCGCCCGCGAGGCCGACGACCGCGACGCCGGACACGACGCCGACGAGCGCTAGCCACTGGAACAGAAACAGGTGGCGGCGCAGGAAGAGCACGGAGAAGAGCCCGACAAAGAGCACGAGCGCGCCGCGCGTCATCTGGTAGATGGAGGCGGCCACCAGCAGCAGGCCGGCGTTCATGAGCGTCGTGCCCAGGATGTCGCAGATGGCCGGCAGGGCGAGCAGGACAACGCCGAAGCCGCTCAGCAGGCCCTTGCGGCCGTCCTCGTCCGCGTGCTCGTCGGCGGTGGGTGCAATGTCGTCGTCGTCGGTAGTGCTGACGGCACGGTACTCGGTGTCGCTCGCGCGGGCAAAGAATCGCTTGTACAGGGTCATGAGTCCAATGACGAGCCAGCAGCCCATCTCGCCGACAAACATCTGCGCCGTTTGCAGCACGGGTTGGTTAAATAGCAGCCGCTTCTTGGGGTTGCCGTCGCAGTTTCGCACGCATTGCATGTCCTAGATGGGAGATGGCACACGCGCCAAGTTAGCAGTCATACAATTTACTGCTGCTAAGCAGCAGCAGCAGCGAGTCTTGCGGAATTACCTGGTACTTGGTGAGCAGCGTGTTGCAGACACCAGTCAGCAACATCATGGCCACCAGAAACGGAACGGCCGCTCGCGACGTCATCTTGAACAGTTTCTGGTCGACAGCAATAAGAGAAAGAAAAGAATTTGATCAAATGCGTATTCACCAGTTGAATTACCTTGAGCGCACCGGCGAGTGTTGCAGAGGAAGAAGTGATCGAACAAAAGACGGCTAGAGAATCCGCTTCCTACCTCAGTACTCACCTGCCTAAAGCAAAAGGCGGGTTCGTTAACCGCAAGCAAGGGTAGCCCAGAGCCCCCAGCTTTAGCTTATTATTACGTCTTCAGCTGTGAGACACCCAACCCCAGCACAAGGTACCTCGCGGGCGGTTTTAGTGCGTGAGTGACCTGGACAAGGTGGGCGCAGGCAGCCAAAGCTGCGAGGCACGGGACCACCAAACCACATCGCGTGGCCCCAGCGGGCGTGGCGCTAAGCCGGCCAGCTGGTTCCGGCCGCAGGTACCCAGCCCGCCAGCCCGCCGAAGTGCCAGGCTTCCTCAGTATGGACGCTGCCGCTTTGCAACAGATGGTCATGCAGTGTTGGAATCTCGGATTCCCATGCTGTGTATTCATACTTGTTAGGCCGTTCTGGCATTGCGCACAATCACAGACGTAATTCACTCCGCATAATGAACGCTATCAGCAAACAACATCTCAGACAAGGTGGTACACCCAAAACAGAATGTAACACATTCTGTCTTGAATCTCTATCTTGAGATTAACTCTCTCTTGCCGAGGCCCTTGTTTCCAAGCCATGCTCATTATTAATATTATGGTGCAGTTCTTTGTTCCACAGCTACTTGTGCAGGAAGGCCTGGAACATCACTGCAAGCCACTGTAGGTGATAGCACACCCAACAGATACCTAATACCTAGCTAGGTACCTAAGTCACAGCCTATGCACCTATGTCCTCTTCCTCATCACAGTAAACTTGACCAAACACTGCAATCTACGCTCAAAACATCACTCCAAACACATCTCATAATATTGTAAAAGGCATTAGTGCTATTCCGTAGCACATATTTTGTAAAGCAAAAACGACCTTCACAAACCCCGCCATATTTTTCTGCTTTCATCATGTCCAAACTTCGAATCAGAAACACCAAGTGTCTTTTATATTAACCGAAAACAAAGGGAATATAAATGTCTATGCTTTTCTCGTATTGAAATCATCTCTCAAGACCTCAATCAGCAAGCCACTTATTGCCAGCGCTCCAGGTTCTGGATAACACAGCCAGCCTGGCCCTCCGTGCGCTTAATCAGGCGACCAAGCGTAGAGACAGGCTCGCCCGCATCGCCAAGAGCAGAGGCGACGGCGGCGGCCTTGCTGGCATCCACGGCGATGACCATGCCGATGCCGCTGTTGAAAGTGCGGCACATCTCCACGGGGGTGACGTTGCCAGCCGCCTTGAGCCACTGGAAAACGGGGGGCATCTGCCATGAGCCAAAGTTGATCTCGGCCGTGAGAGAGTCGGGCAGCATGCGGGGAACGTTCTCGAGCAGACCACCACCGGTGATGTGAGCCAGACCCTTGATGTCCTTGAGGATGGGCAGCAGTGTCTTGACGTAGATGCGGGTGGGCGTCAGAAGGGACTCGCCGACGCTCTTGCTCTGGTCCCAGGGCGCGGCGTCAGTATAGCCGAGGCCAGCGCTCTGAACGATACGGCGCACAAGAGAGAAGCCGTTGGAGTGGACACCGTTGGAGCCAAGACCCAGCAGAATATCGCCCTCAATCATGTTCGCCAGCTTGGGGAGGCGGGCATCATCGGTGACGGCACCAACAGCGCAGCCGGCCGCATCGTAATCCTCACCCTGGTACATGCCGGGCATCTCAGCAGTCTCTCCGCCAACCAGAGCACAGCCGGCCTGACGGCAGCCATCGGCAACGCCCTCAACAAAGGCAGCGGCCGAAGCAAGATCCAGCTTGCTGCAGCCATAGTAATCCAGGAACATGAGAGGAGTAGCACCCTGAACGATAAGATCGTTGACGTTCATGGCAACCAGATCAATACCGACAGTGTCGTGCTTCTTCATGTTTTGGGCAATCATTAGCTTGGTGCCGACACCGTCAATGGCACCAACAATAACAGGAGCGTTGGGGTAGCCAGCAGCAGACAGGTCAACTTCACCACCGAATCCACCAATTTCAGCATCAGCACCAGCGCGCTTGGTGCTGGCAACAGCCTTCTTAATTTTTTCGACGAAGTCGTTGCCGGCCTGGATATCAACACCAGCCTGAGCGTAGGTCATCGACTCCTTGTTGGCGGCGCGGAAAGCGCGGTGAGCAATATCCTTGCGGAAGAACATGCCCTCAAACTGGATAACATTGTTGGCCAGGGCGGCGTAGGAGGCATCAACCGCGCTGCGGAGGGAGTCGCCGACGGAGTTGATGGCAATGACGCGGCCACCAGAGGTCTGGAGCTGTTGGCCGTCGAGCTTGGTGCCAGCGTGGAAGATGGTGCTGCCAACAGGAGGCTCAGCAACGGTCATGGGAGTGCCCTTGGCGTAAGAGCCAGGGTACCCGCCAGCAGCGAGCACAACAGTGGCGCTGAACTTGTCTTGGATGGTGATGCTGCAGTTGTCGAGGTAGCCACCCGTGCAGGCAAGCATAATTTCGGCGAGATCAGTCTCGGCAGATAGCAGAGGAAGTACTGTCTGAGTCTCGGGATCGCCAAATCGAACATTGTACTCGAGAACCTTGGGTCCAGCGGCGGTGATCATCAGACCAGTGAAGAGGACACCATGGAAGGGCTGCTTTTCTCTGCGCATACCCAGAATCGTGGGCTCGAGAATCTCCCTGTCGATGCGTTCAACAAGCTCCTTAGTGGCAATATTGGTGGGAGCATAGCAGCCCATACCACCAGTGTTGGGGCCTTGGTCGCCATCGAAAATGCGCTTGTGGTCCTGAGCCAGAGGGAGCGAGCGAATAGAGTAGCCGTCGCAGAAAGTCAGAACACTGAGCTCATCACCGAGAAGGAGCTCTTCAATAACAACCTCGCTTCCCGCGGTGCCAAACTCCTTGTCGACCATGATCTGCTTCAAAGCCGCCTTGGCCTCGTCCTTGGTTTGGGGGATGATGACACCCTTGCCCGCAGCAAGACCAGTGGCTTTGATGACGACATCGTGGTTGATGCTGTCAATGTACGAGACGGCCTTGTCAAAGTCCGAAAAGTTCTCGTAGGCCGCAGTGGGGACGTTGTACTTCTTCATGAAGTCCTTGGAGTAGGTCTTGCTGCCCTCCAGGCGAGCAGCCTCCTTGGAAGGGCCGAAGCAGGGAATGCCAGCGGCGCGGAAGAAACCCTCGACACCGTCCACCAGAGGAGCCTCAGGGCCGGGGACAACCAGGTTGACGCCATTGGACTGAGCAAATTCGACGAGGGCAGGGAAGTTGTCGGCAGAGACAGAGGTCACGTTGGAGACCTTGGAGCACGAAGCCGTACCACCGTTACCGGGAACAGCGAAAATGGACTCGACACGGTCAGACTGGCTGAGCTTCCAAGCGAGGGCGTGCTCACGACCACCGTTACCGATGAGAAGAATGCGAAGGTTCGACATGGTGCGAAATGTATAATTGTCTTATTCGGTTCGTTTGCGACGTTTTATGGGTGCGTAGTCGCGACTTGCTTCGACGGCAGCTCGGCGGGCAAAAAGACTCAGCGTCGCAAAGCTAGAATCTCGAAATTGAATGGAAGATCGACGACGCTAGTTAGGCAAGCCTAATCGACCAGCGACAAAAACACTAAAAGGACAAGCCTCGTTGAATTTATTGCGTCGTCAAGATTCAAGTTCAGCCCAGCGTCCAGCGCCCGCTGCAACTTTTTTTTCTCTGCCCCGCCATCGAGTTGGCGGGGCAGTTTGGCGGGAGGGCGGCAGCTGGTGGTGGGAGAAATTTGCTTGCGGCAGTGCCTTGTCGGGCTACTATCAGTGACCCGCTCAGCAGATATTATTTGATAAAGGAACTGTCGAGATGAATATTTTAGTTAGGAGAGGAAAATGAAGATGCTCAACTGGCATTGAAAGTTGAAATCTTATGGGAGAATCTGTAGAACCAATTTTGCTGATTTTCTTGGAGTAAACACAATAATGCAGGCAATGAACGGCCAGCCCAGTACAAGGACGTTTTGAGAAGATGGTCCTGCCTGACTCTCTGTCTGTCCCTAAATGCCGCAGCAATTAATTCTATCTATGAAGAACCCTGCAGTGGCTGCTTTTCTGCATCTAATATTCGCTCTCTGAAGACTGCATCTATGAGCCATGTACTCCGCAATTGTACACAGTTTTCGATAAATATTCTACTTATCCGAATTCCTTCTGGTTCGTTACAGGTCTCGCTTCAGCCGCAGACTGCATCACCTCCAGAAGTTGAGATGTACTCCTGGTCTAGACATTTTCTCGCCGACAGTTTTCGAAAAATAGTAGCAACAAAGAAACATTTCAAGAGTGTTCATCTTCAGCTTAGAAAAGTTATCTTTGTCTAAAATGTCGTTAACTTCGCATCACCTCCAGCACAAGTCTCCTAGGGTTTGACATTGTGAGAGTGGCTGACAGCGTGCTCCTTCAAAGCAATGTCTGTCTAATCACTCCAGATCCAATTTTAAATCCTTCAGGTCCTCGAAAGGTCAGGGGAAAAACGGCAATGTCAGTGCTACTGTGCGAAGGGAGAAGTACTCAAGCTAGAGACTGGAACCTAATACAGTGGTCGCGAGTAAGCTGTCTTCTTGGCCTATTTATCCAGTAGTAGCGAGCACGCATTGCTTTTCAAGCGTCCGTATGGCCGTGCTGCGGGTATAACGTCTATTAGCTGCTCAAATAAACCATGGACCGTTCTGCGAGCCTAGATAAAGAGGTGGTTGGACGCCGTATTGAGGGCGCAACGGTGTGTATGGTGCCGCTTGAGACTTTTCTACGAATGCAATATCGAACAATCGGCTGCTTGGAGATGCGACGGGTCTCATTTCTATCATTACACTGTAACTCTCGTAAATTCGGCATAATGCACTTTTCACGCATCCCTGACTCGGGTTGTGTCAAAGAGCACAGCCAGGAGTAGACTGTTATACGTAGGCATCCCTCTTATTATATATCTCCGGGAAAGCAAGGACACTCCCTGCCAGCTGATCAAAAACTCGTTTGTCGATAAAGAATAACCCTTTCCATTAGATTGCCGGTGTGGCAAGGGTGAATACCTGCAACCATGGCAGCGACATCGTGGCTAGGCAGTGCCAGCGCGGCTGTTCTCGGGTTTGGTGGTGCCCCATTGCTGGCCTTCCAACTGGGCAGCTGGCAAATACAAGTACTAATTCGTTAGTAGATAGCAACGCCAACTAGCCGTTTGTGCCGCAAAATTGCTAACTACTTACTCCTGGCCAAGACAAGCACTGCTAAAAAAGCTGGGGTCTCCTGGCCGCCCCGAAGTACTCCACCCACTTCCTCTCCGGCGCACCGGCAAATTGTGTGTCGCCCAATTTTTTTCCCTTCCCCCAAGATCAACTGCGCTGTCGTCCTTTCTTTTTGCAGTTAAATTGCCACATATTCTCCGGTCGATTGTGGCCAGGTCCCTTTTACTTGGTTTCTTCTCCTTGTATAATCCTGTATTCTACCTAGTAATCTTTTGTCTTTTTCTTTGCTTGTATCGAAAAGATGGCAGCTGAGAACGCGGCGCCAGCGGCGCAGGATCGTCCAGGTAACCAACTCCGACCACAGGCCTACGCCTTGTCACCAGCCGTTTCAAGCTAACTTTGCGTAGTCGATGCCTCTGATAATGTCAACGACGCCTCTGAAGCTGCCAATGATGTCGAAAGTGGCGCTGGGGCCGAGGGTGCGTCTGTCGCGTGCCGCCTCAAAGCCCTGTCTTGCTTACACTGTCACAGCCCTCCTTAACGTCACGATTGTCCTGCCAGGCGCTAAGCCGTCCAAGATGCAAATACTGGTAATACTCACTCCTTCCAGAAGGTCTCTTTGGGAGTTGGGAACTGGCTGACACAATTGCTTCAGGTATCATCGCAAGAGCAGGTTCACGAAGTTCGCCAGTCCATCATCGACCTGCCCGCCGCATTCCGATACACTTGCTTCCACCTCGAATATCAGGGAGAAAAGGTCAACGACTTCATTTCTATTGCTGAGATTCCTGGCATTGGCCCTGACCCAGAGTTCCACCTCGTCGAAGACCCTTACACCGAAAAGGAGGCTCGCATCCATCTCGTCCGAGTTCGTGAGCTCATTGGTGCAGCTGGCGATCGAGTTGACACCACCCAAGGCGTGCTCGCCGGCACTTCTCTTTTCGAGAATGCCAGTGCCGGTACTGAACAACCTGCTGAAGAGCCCAAGGACAAGTCCAAGGAGCAACCTAAGGAGGCCCAGCCCCAGAAGGAGGAGTACGACTTCCAAGGAATCCCTCCTCTGGCCAGCCTTGTCCCTGAGCAGACGACCAGTGCTCCCAAAACTGTCAAGACCATTGCGCTGTCGACCTGGAACCCTCCTCCTTGCCATCTGAGACAGCGTGGCCACTTACTCTACCTCATCGTGACGACAAACGAAGGCGAGCAGTTCCAGATTACCGCCCATGTTTCCGGTTTCTACGTCAACAAATCTTCCAACGCCAAGTTTGATCCTTTCCCTCGCCCCGCACCTAAGGGCCAAGCCTCGCATTCTCTCCTGGAGCTCATTGAGCTCATCTCCCCATCCTTCAACGAGACTTTCCAGCAGCTGCAGGAATACAACAACAGCAAGGATCCCCTCTCCACTTTTCAGATCACTAACGCCATCCCGGCTACTCCCTGGGCGGTCCCTTCGCCAAACTCTGCTCTCTGCGCCCATGTCCCCGATGCGACACGACCCCAGGAGACATATCTGTTGGCCGGTGTCGACAACACCGACACCCTGCGGGACTGGAACGAGGAGTTCCAGTCCGCCAAGGAGCTTCCCAAAGAGACGGTTCAGGACAGAGTCTTCCGTGAGCGCCTCATCTCGAAGCTTTTCGCTGACTACAACGATGCTGCGACTAAGGGCGCTGTTATGGTCGCTCGTGGCGAAATCTCCCCTCTCAACCCCACCGAATGCACTGATGCCCAAATCTTCGTTTACAACAACATTTTCTTCTCTTTCGGAGCTGATGGCGTTGGCACATTTACCTCTGAGGGTGGTGACGAAGCAGCTCGTGTTGCGACCGGCAAAGACGTCGCTGGTGTGCGCCTTGTGAACCAGCTTGACATTGATGGTCTCTTCACTCCTGCCACTGTCGTGGTTGACTATCTTGGAAAGCGCATTGTTGGTCAGAGCATTGTGCCTGGCATCTTTAAGCAGCGTGAGCCCGGTGAGAACCAAATTGACTACGGCGCGGTTGATGGCAAGGATATCGTCGCAGCCGATGAACGCTTTGCCGCCCCGTTTGGCAAGCTGTCGAAGGCACTCAAGGTCAAGCCTCACTCCGTTTGGGACAAGGATGGAAAGAAGTTTGACTTGGAGGCTAGCGTTGAGACCAAGGGTCTGATGGGTACCGATGGTCGCAAGTACATCCTGGACCTGTACAGAATCACTCCGTTCGACATTCCGTGGTTGGAGGAGAAGGAGACGGAAGATGAGAAGGAGTCTGCTAGCAGCTATCCTCATCGCATGACCGTTCTCCGACCGGAGCTGGTTGATTCTTTCGGCCGCTTCCGTATGAAGCAGTGGGTTGATAAGGAAGCCGCTGAGCATGCCAAGGAGATCCCGCCCAAGGCCAAGGTTGAGGAGGATGCGGAGGAGGAGTCCGAGGAAGTCAAGGAGGTCGATTCTTGGCAACCTGACCTGTCCAAGTTCAAATTCTCCCTTAACCCTGATGTCTTCAGTGGCCAAGTGCCGCAGACTCCCGAGGAGACTGCTGAATTGGAGGCTGATGAGAAGGAGGTACGAGCTGCTTGCACGTATCTGCGTGAGCAGGTCATCCCTGGCCTTCTCCGCGAGCTGTCCGATTCCGACGTCAGCTTCCCCATGGATGGCCAGTCACTTAGCCGTCTGCTGCACAAGCGCGGCATTAACATCAGATACCTTGGTCAGGTCGCATCACTCGCTACTGATGGCCGTCTCAAGTGCCTGCGTGATATATGTATCCAAGATATGGTATCTCGTGCATTCAAACACGTCTCGGCTACCTACCTGCGCGCTCTTCCTCTCCCATTTGCGCCAGCTTGTATCTCTCACCTGTTCAACTGTCTGCTCGGTACCAAGGTCAATCCCAAGCCTCACAGTGAGATCGATGCTGAACTTCGATCCCTCTACAAGGAAACTGACTTTTCTTTCGAGAATGTCACACCTAAGAGCCTGCGTCGTAACATTGAGGAGGAGATCTTGAAGCGATACCGATACACCCTGGAGTCTGAGTGGGTCGAGACTCTTCGCCCTATTCAGCTCCTGCGTGAGATTTCGCTGAAGCTTGGTCTTCAGATCGAGGCCAAGGATTACACTTTCGAGGGCTCTGCCTCGAAGTCCAACGGTGCCAATGACGCCAGCGAGCCGACCCAGGCGAACGCTCAGGCCCAAGGAGATGCTAAGAAGAGCAAGAAGAAGAAGGCCGCTCGCGACGCCTCTCCTGCTGCCGCTCCTCAGGCTCCTGCGACTACATTTAGCCCGGATGACTTCATTGATGTTGTTCCCATCGTGAAGCACTCTTGCCCACGCAGTGCTTTGGCTGAAGAGGCTCTGGAGGCGGGCAGGATCTCCATCCTTCAAGGCCAGAAGAAGCTTGGCCAGGAGCTTCTTCTTGAATCGCTCTCGCTTCATGAGCAGATCTACGGTATTCTGCATCCTGAGGTCGCCCGTGTCTACAACAGCCTCTCCATGTTGTATTACCAGCTCGATGACAAGGAAGCTGCTGTGGAGCTTGCCCGCAAGGCCATTATCGTGTCCGAGCGTACTGTCGGTATCGACTCTGCTGAGACGCTTCTCAACTACCTTAACCTCAGTCTCTTCCTTCACCAAGCTGGTGACAGCAAGTCTGCACTTGTATTCTCTAAGCATGCTCTGAACCTTTGGAAGATCATTTACGGCCCTGGACACCCTGACTCCATCACAACCGTCAACAACGCCGCCGTGATGCTGCAGCACCTGAAGGAGTACCACGAATCTCGTTTGTGGTTCGAGGAGTCGCTGCGCGTTTGCGAGTCTGTCTTCGGAAAGCAGTCTGTCAACTCGGCCACTCTGCTCTTCCAGCTTGCACAGGCACTCGCGCTCGATCACGATTCTAAGGGAGCTGTCAACCGCATGCGCGAGTCTTACAACATCTTCTTGAGCGAGCTTGGCGCTGACGACAAAAATACCAAGGAAGCCGAGAGCTGGCTCGAGCAGCTTACACAAAACGCCGTATCAATTGCCAAGCACGCCAAGGATGTGCAAGAGCGCCGCATCAAGTCTGGCATTCGCGCGCCGTCCCAGACGCTGGCGCCCACCCCTCAGCAGCGCGGCGTTTCGCAGGTTGACTCTCGAAGCATCGACGAGCTTATCAAGTTCATCGAAGGCGACCAGGCGGGCAAGTCGAAGAAGCGCAGCGGTCGCGGCAACCCCAAGAGAAGGGGACAGGCCGCTTAAGCCTTTAGTACCATTTAGTGTTGCATAGCGTTGACATGTTAGACGGCTGGGAAAATGTAAAAGTATAGGGTGAATGGCTGCGCATTTGTATGGGCGATTTTCATGGGTTTCGGTGCGCATGGATTTGGCTTACGGAGCAATAGACGGTGAAGGCCATAATGACCTGGCGGGTATGCATCGCGCCTGGTGTTGATACGCCACTTTTGATGTACTATTAAAAATTTAGTTAAAGACTAATAACCATCTTCACTCATAATGATTATGAATCATGCGCAAACATGCTCTTATTGTTCAAATTCCAGCGCTAAAATTAATGTCTAACAGGCTAATCTCTAAAAGGCCGATGCTCTCAAGTGGGTATATCAATGCAGACTCTAAGCCGACTTGGTAACCCAGTCCAGGACGTCCTTCTTGAAGTCGGGGTTGTACAGCCATCCCAGCTCAAGGCGTTGCTTCGTGAAGCCGCTCTCCCTGCCCGCCTCGACATCCGCCAACGGCATGCGCCGCTGGTCAATCTGCTTGTTCAGCTCCAGGACCTTGTCCACGCGGTCCTGGCGATACGTCTGCCAGAAGAGCAGCGCCGCCGCGACGTCGCCAATCTTGTCCTTTTGACCCAGTATCAGCGCCAGGATGTAGACGTCCTCGAACGCCTGGTTGATGCCCTGCCCGGCCGACGGCGGGATGGCGTGCGCGGCGTCGCCGAGGATCAGGACGTTACCGGTCGGCGAGGTCCAGCGGTCGAGCTTGGGCACGACGAAGAAGGGCCACTTGTTGACCTTGGCCGGGTCGATGCGCGACACGGCGTTGCGCACAAACGCGGGGAACGGCTCGTTGCCGCTCTGCAAAAAGTCGACCGCCGACTGCTTGTCCGCGACAAACGCGCGGTCCCAGCCCGGCTGGCGGTCCGCGGGCGCCAGGCGCATCTGCTTGCCGATGAGCACCTCAGAGCCGTCGACCTGCTGCGGCGCAATGATGAAGGCGCCCTTGGGCGATACGATGGTGACGGGGAGGTGGTAGCCCTCGGGCAGTTCGAGCTGGGCGGTGGGCACAGCGGCGGTGATGCCCGCCATGCCGACAAAGGTGGTCTCGAGGTCCGGGTAGAGGTGCTTGCGGACGGTGGAGTGGATGCCGTCCGCACCGACCAGGATCGAGGTCGAGATGCTTCTGCCGTCGGTGAGCGCAAAGGCGACGCCCTCGGCCGTGTCCTTCTCAACGTGGGAGAACTTGGCGCCGTACTCCATCTGGACGCCGGCCCTGGCCAGCGCCGCGACCAGCTCGTCGATGAGAACGTAGCGGTAGATGCGCAGGCCGTGATAGCCGTACTTGTCCACGCCGCCGAATTCTTGAGTCTCGGTGAGGTTGCCGTCAATGTCGCGGTATTCCAGGCTGTCAAAGTTGTAGCCCTTAGTCTTGACAATGTCGTAGATGCCGAGCGCGTCGAGGACCTTGAGCGCGTTCGGCGAGAGCATGACCGCTCCGCCAATGTTCAGAGGCGCTGGTCGCGACTCATAGACGGTTACAGGAATAGACTGCTGGTGCAGGGCAAGGGCGAGCGTGAGGCCGGCCAGGCCAGCACCAATGATGGAGACGTTGTCGACGGCAGGCTTAGACATTGTTAACGAAGAGGCTGATATCAAGTGTCGAAATAAAAATTATTGCTTAAGTCTTGGGAATGAATTGACTGAACTGAAAGCTGGATGATGAAATGATATTGAAGAGGCGAGCGGTCTCCTCTATATATATAGCTTAACTTACAAGATTCTCGCTTCCACCAAGCCTGCTCGGTGATTTACACGGAGTTTGGTGTGCGTCGGTGTATTCGCTCTTTTGCATCTCGGCAATTTGGGCTAGCGCTAGCCTGGTGTGTAATATGCCGAAGGCAATTCAGCGAGATGTTGGCTCGGTGAATTGCGTCAAGAAACAAGTGCTGACAAAATAGCCTGCGCTCCGTATCAATAAAAATGCGAGATTCGGATTTTTCAAGCATCCAGAAAGATTTTACCTAGGCGATGAGTAATTCGGCATCGCACAGGTGGCTGGCGGAATGCTGCCCAACCCGTGGAGTTCCGCCATCGCCAGCCTTACGATAGCAATTGATCCTTACTGAGATGCTTGTAGGCTTTTGGCATGAATAATACAACTTATATTTTCTTTGAGCTGGTCTACCATGGTTTCCATCATCGCAAATATTCCGCCATATTTCTTTCACGTTTACTTTTTTGGCTGAGATTTCAACGTTAGGTATTTCCCTTTAGCGCCGTCGGGACTGGTAACCCTCGCCCTACAGGAGCATGATATGCGCTTATACTTTGGAATCCCCTGCATATATTGTTAGTTATATTACGCCAGATGGAAACCAGCGGCTTCACTCACTTTGTTAAATCAAAACCCTCTTCCTCCACCTCCGCCGTGTTTGCCTCCTCCGCTGGCGGCTGCGCCGGAAGCTGAGGACGTGTTGGGCTGCTGGGTGGCGATTTACCCATGGGAGGTGGGCTGCTGCTCTGTGTGGGCATTGGCCCTCTTGTCTTGGAAGGGCTCTCGTATGGTGCCATCGGCTTCAGTGGTGTGCTTCCAATGTCTGCATATCTCCAGAAAGGTGCCGGGGAGCTCGTCGGCATGTGCTGACTTGGTCGCTGCGCAGTGCTTGGAGGTGCAAGCCTGGGGTGAATACGTGGCGGTGCAGGCGTAACAAACGCCGAATTGTCATCTTGGTAAGAAGACGTCAATGTGGGCGATTGAGGCTGATAGCCCGCAAATGATGACTCTGCATCCATCGTCTTTCGCTGTCTTGGCAATGGGCTGCCATTGGCGGTAAGAGTAGCATTTAACCCTGAGCGATCCGAACGGTTGGGAGTTGATTGAGACATGCGCAGAGAAGACCGCGGAACAGGAGAAGTAAGAGGCGAAGCCCGGCGCTTTCGGCCAGTGGGTGTGTCCCTTCCTGCCATATCCTTCGGTCCTTGGGTGATATAGTTGAGCTGGTTTGGCGACGACGGCGCAGAAGAGCCGCGGTGACCACCGCGTCCAACTTTGTATGCATTGCGGACCATCTCCTCGCGCGCTTCGGGAACGATCTGCCACTTCATGCCCTTGCCGGGTTCGTCCGTAGATCTGGCGACTTTGTCAAAAGACTTGTTTAGTGATAAGTTGTGTCTAATCGAGTTCTGCAGGGAAAATTAGTCGCGAGGCTAGAGAGCGAGGGGAGGAGGCGGCTCTCACCTGCCATCCGGCGGCTTGCTGATGGCGATAGTATGAGTAAGTATCCATAATATAAGTGTAAATTCCGTTCAGGTTTAGCTTCCCGTCTTGCGCATTCAAGATTGCCTGGGTAATCATCTGCGCATAGCTATATTGCGGTTTGATGTGCTGGTTTTCGTCTAGACTGAGGTCGACACCGCTGGCTCCAATAATAACAGCCGGAGTGCTCACCGCGGGCGATTTAAAGTCGCTTCGTCGTTTCGAAGGGGGTGTTCCTGGGCGCTTGTAATCAACTGGCGCTGGCGCAATATCGACTTGGCGGCGAGACGCAGGCGTATCGGCAGGCAGCCCGCATCGCTGCAGGAATGTCGAGTGCACATGCAGGGGGCTGATTTCTGAAGGCAACACAAACATCATTTCAACGTTGCCAATCTCGATGACTTCGCCACTGGTAAGAGGATGGTGGACTCGCGGTTTCAAAGGCTGGCCGTCAACCTTGGCGCCGTTGCGTCCCTTGACCTGGAGTAGCCACTTCTCGTCTTTTGAGTCGAAGACGATGGCAGCGTGCGCTCGAGAGACCATTTTACTTGGACCCAGATCGATGTGCACGTGGTCTTGGCCATCTTGGTCCTCTTCGGCGCCTTGAGCTACCTCTGGGGCGCGGCCGATATTGACAGCAGGCTTGGTGATGTAGAAGGTCCAGTCCTGAGCAGCGACCTTGGCATAGGCCGTGACACCGTCGCCGTTGGCCTCGTGGATGGCATTGGCGTGGTCTTTGCTGGCCTGCACAGCCTGAGATTTGAGCTGCTGCGTAACTTGGGACACAATCTGGTCGTCGTCGGTGGGCGGTGCTTGGTCGTTGTCCATGTTGGATGATCGTCTGTCGGGTTCGGGCGACGCGGCCTTCTTGCGTCGCTTGGCAGGTCGCGTTGGTGATGAGGATGGTTCCATCTCCGCATCTGTCGAGCTGATCGTTTTTGCATCTCTGCCTAGGCGCAGGTCGCGACGGCCGCGCTGGGCTCTTCGCGCGGATGGTGGCATGATGCCGGGTGCAGACAGCGCAGTGGTGGCGCCGTAGAAAGGAGGATCGTGAGAGGCTGGCTGACTTCGAGAAAAATGTAAATAAATTCAGCACAAAAAAAAGATGGATAGTCTACGTTCTGTAGCAGTGCGCGACTATAACGCTCCGGCGCGAGAGTACAGCGCTGACAAAAAATGATGATGGTGGCAGTCAATATTCTGTTTAAAGATTCCAGAACGGGAAGGGAACCGCGTTCGCGTTTAGTTAGAGTGCCAGGGCAAAAAAATCACAGTGCAAAGGGTGGGTACAGCAGCGTCCCTCTAAGCTACCTTGAAGTAGCGGATATATACAAGTAAGCGTGCGTCAATAGACGCAGTTTCGCTTGTATATATCTCCACTTTATTTGTACATCATCTTGTCTCCCTTTGTACTCAGCAAAGCACCCCTTGCTGGCTACCAGGAAAAACATTATTCCCGCTTCCCTGCAGCAGCTTGCTGCTCAACCAGACGACGCCAGCAAAGACGACTGGCGCGTAAACAGCCACTATTGTCTCTGACATAGAAGCAACCCAGACACATCCTGTTTCTCCGCCATTTCATATTGTACCCTCGCTTCGCCGCCTCCGAAAGCCAGCCGGGCAAAGCTCCCGACAATTTCGTTGGTCTGACAACAAGAGCCTGCCATTGGCAGGATAGTTCGTCGTCACGGCCTTGCGGTTTGTTGCCGTGAAATCACTGGGTCTGAGTCTGTCGTCGCTGGGTGCCGCCAAACACTGGCTCAGGCAACGATGAGCGGCGAGCAGGTTTACGGCGTCACCCCGCCCATTTCGGTGTCGCTTCCAACCGAGAATGAAAAGAGGGTGAGCGAATCGTTGATTGAGGAGCTTCGTCGTCAAAAGACTTTCGAAAGTCCTTCCGATACGCAAAAGAGGTGCGTACCAAATGACACTCGTCACAACGCGCGTTTGGCCCAGATCTCTCTAACTTTTTTCATCTTCCAAAAGACATACCGTTCTCGAGTCGCTACAAAAAATTACAGACGAATTCGTTAAAAAGGTTGCCCGCGAAAAGGAGCCGAAAAACGACATCCTCATCAAGAATGCACGAGGCAAGGTCTTCACCTATGGCAGTTTCCGTCTCGGCGTCTTCGGTCCTGGTTCCGATATTGATACCCTTATTGTCGCTCCGAAATATGTCACCCGCGATGATTACTTCAAATATTTCCCCGATCTCCTCATCGAGATGGCTCCGAAAGATACCATTACGGATCTCGCGGCTGTCACCGACGCCTTTGTACCCATCATCAAGTTCGAGTACTCTGGCATCAGCATCGATTTGATCTTCTCTCGCATTATTCAGAAGCAGCTTGCGCCCGATTTCCAGGACCTCAAGGACTCTGGTCTTTTGCGCGGTCTCGACGAAGCCGAGCTTCGATCCCTCAACGGCACCCGTGTCACGGACGAGATCCTGTCACTGGTTCCGGAACAGAGCACATTCAGACTTGCCCTCCGAGCCGTCAAGCTTTGGGCTCAGCGACGAGCAGTGTATGGAAACATCATGGGTTTTCCTGGTGGTGTTGCCTGGGCCATGCTGGTCGCAAGAGTGTGCCAGCTGTACCCCAAGGCGGCGACATCCGTCATTGTCAACAAATTCTTCTTGGTCATGAGCCAGTGGCGATGGCCGCAGCCGGTTTTGCTCAAGCCTATTGAGAATGGTCCTCTTCCCGTCCGAGTATGGAACCCCAAAGTGTACAAGGGTGACTCGTTTCACTTGATGCCCATCATCACGCCTGCGTACCCGTCCATGTGCGCCACCTTCAACATTACTCGATCGTCCATGACCATCATCAAGCGAGAGCTTCAGCGTGGTCTTGAAATTACCGAGCAGGTCATGGTAGGAAAACAACCATGGAGCGACTTGTTTGTCAAGCACACCTTCTTCACTACGGACTACAAGTATTACATCTCGGTAGTCTCAGCAAGCAAGGCAAAGGAACCCCACAAAGTGTGGTCAGGTTACATCGAGTCCAAAGTCCGCATGCTCGTTCAAAAACTGGAGCAACACCCGCACATTGCTCTCGCGCACCCTTTCGTCAAGGGCTACTCGAGAAGACACATCTGCAAGGATGAGAAGCAAATCGAACAAGTACAAGAAGGCAGCCTCGACTATGTGGTCGGCGACGATGTCAAGCTGGACACAGAGAGTGCCCAGAAAGAGGGTGAAGCTAATCAGGGCGCCGAGGGTGAGGCAGAGAAGCAGACGCCCTCTGAGGTCTTTACCACTACCCACTACATCGGTCTCGAGCTAGAGGAAGGCGCCAAATCTCTTGATCTGTCATACCAAGTCGACGAATTTAAGGTATTATGTACTACATGGCAGAAGTACCAGGATGAGTTGAAGCCTCTAGTTTCAATTGGAGTCCAGCACGTGCGCAACTTCAACCTTCCGGACGATGTTTTTGGTGCAGACGAGAAAAAGCCTCAAAAGAAGTCCTCCAAAGGTGCCAACGGGAAGAAGCGGGGTGCCACTGAGGTAATGCCGCTATATGCCATCTTCTACGCCACGGATAGAGCGATCGAAGTATTCCCTTGCATCTTAACAAAATCGCTAATGTATCTGCAGGATAACCAACCACCTGCGAAGCGGCAGCAGGCTTCCGTTGCGGCCGCCGGTTAACTGTAGCATGAGCCTTTCCGGCTGGCAACTTCAGACGACGGCTGGCCATGAGCCGGCTTCATTTTCCGTGCCCTGCTGAGGGCCATCTCCATACATTGATCCATGCGGGAACCCCTTTATCACTTCAATTTCTGGCTGACTTTTATGAGAAGTTTTTGTACAAGGCCGTATCGAGCGGCGAGAAGCGAAAAAAAACGTTGGATGACGAGGCCATAATGGCGAAGACATTTTACACAGTCGAAAATCGACCACCCCCACCTCATTTACACAAAATCTTCTCTGCAGCTTCAAACGTTTGAACAGGATAGCAAATGAGCAACAGACGCGGAGAACTGAAAACTATCACAATGATAACAAAAACATGTATTAAGTCACACCCAGGCCAATTTCCGCAGTCTACAGATTTGTCTCGTGGAGAGACACCAGACGGCCAGAGTATTAATTTTTTTTTCACTGGTCCAAACTGAAGGGCCAAGACAGGAGTTGTAACTAGATAGATAGTCGGCCGACATCTACCCAATGAATAAAGCGTATTTGATTTTCTGTATATATTCTCCGCCTGCTACTGCGTGACTTGGTAGACGTTCTCAATTCTCTAGTCATCATCACCATCGTCGCTACCACTTGACCAATCATCATGATATGCGTCACCAATCTCGGCGAGGGAATTGGACAGCAGCTCTCTCTCTTCGACTCCGACGGCCCACGTAACTTGCTTCTTGAGCGCCTTCATGCGCGTCGAAATGCTTTGGTCCGTAAAGAGCGCCGTCTGCAGGCGAATGCTTTCCTGGTCGGCCTCCTCGGGGAAGATGTCCGGATAGCTGTCCAGCATGGGGAACTTGAGTGGCGTGTTGAATCTGATTTGCTTCCGTTAGTTTGTGTATCCTCTGCCACAGCTTCATGTTAGCATCTCTTACCTCTTGACGACGGGGTCTCCGATGCGGCGCCTCGTCTCCTTTTCGTCCTCGTCTGCGTCATCGTCGTCCACCTCGCCACGAGCAGATATCGACTTGCCGAAAAACCGCTTCTGACTGTCCAACCCATCCTTGTCCACGCGTCCGAGCCCAAACAGATCAACGTCGAAAGAGTCAGCAGCATCCGCGGAGCCGGGCCCCTTTGAGCCTACCCCCATCCGCAGGCCTGCGAGGGTCTGCGAGCCCGTCGTGTTGACGATTTGGGAAATCTCATCCAGGGACACGCGCTGCGCGCCGCCGCCCGGCTGGGGCAGCAGCCTCGATGGCAGCGTCGTGCTCTCCATGGCCGCGGCGAGCAGCGCCGACGTGTGCCACGGCGAGCCGCAGTCGACCTTGACCGAGGGCGGGAAGCGGTGCTCGGGGAGCGACAGGGGGATAAAGGTCGTCCCCTGCTGGCAGATCTCGCTGACGCTGTGCGCCGTGTTGGTGAGCCGCAGCCGGCGCTTCTCGCGAGACATGTCCAGCAGGGGACTCTGCAGGCCCCAGACCCAGATGCACTTCTTGGGGTACTCGTCTCGCAGGGTTTCGAGGTACGACGACGCGAAGCCGCCCCATGCGTCGTCGACGGTGGCCAGAACTTGAATTCCCTGCATGTGGTCACACTCTTCCACAAACGGGCGCCAGTCTCGATCGACTATGTCGTGCTCCTTATCGAGTGTGTGGAACAGCTCTTTGCCCATGTCGAAGCGCTCAAAGGGCTGGATGGATGAGTGCAGCTCATAGTCGTATAGTTGGTTAAGCGACTTGGGATGGTAATAAGCTCGTGAGAAATCTGACCAGTAGCGGATACTGGATTTTGATAGCCTATCTGGCTTGCTTCCTGCATCGAGGCTCTGGAGGTAGGCACTTTGCGGCAGAGGTTCCTGTTTGTGAACAGCTGATTTCCCAGCCCTGTGTGTGTTAGTTTGTATTTTTGACCAGTCTTGTCCTAATTTTTAATATTTTTTGCTCGGTAATGTCTTCAGCTTACCAGAGGGCACTGGTCATTGCATCCGCGTCTGGATCGACATCATACAGCGCATTGATTTTTCGCAGAGAGCCAAATCCACCTTTTAGGTCGTACACCACTGTTCGTGGCAGAAATGTGTCTGATCCATCTGCGCCTACACCAGTACGCCAGTGTATGTCATGGTCGACAAAAGGCTTGTCGGTATCTGAATATGTGAAATACGACTCCTGCGTATTCCAGAAATGTGTGGCGACATAGTTGCTCAGATGGCCGAGCTGCAACGTGACGATTTCTCTCATGATGAAGGGGCAATGGAGGGGCAGTGCGCTGCGCAAACAACAGCAGAGTCACCACACGAACCCGAAAATCTGGCGAACCAAGACGTTATTCAAAATCCTCAGAAGACAAGACCTAGCTGCATAAAAATTAGCTCGTGAATATCGCACACGAGATCACCAGCTCAAAAAAACGTGTACTTTGCTGCACTGCAGGGTAGCTCCACAGATCAAGAAACTTCGATACGCAAGGTGAGAAGCCCTGTATCGGCTGACTAAGTTTGGCGTCACACCCTGGCGCTGTATTAGTCGAGGCAATCTACGACATCACCGAGGGGCAGATTGTAAATCGGGCTACCCCTCCAAGAACCTTTCATAATTAGCGCGCGGGCATTTTTTCACCTTCCCCAGTCACAGTCTGGCACCTCACGGAAAGAAACTGAAAAAATGTCTGCAGCTGCCGAAAACACCAACGCGAGCGCGAAATCGCCCCGGCCCCAGAGCGGCTTCTGGGCGGAAATGGAGTCTCTCAAGTCGCCCGAGAAGAAAGAGGTCGCGGAGCTCCCCAAGGTCGGCGCCGCCGCCCCAAGCTCTGACAAGATCCCGCTGCCCGACGGCAAACCCACCGTCATTGTGTTCCTGCGCCACTGCGGTTGCCCTTGTAAGCCAACTCCGACCAGAGTATGTGCCAACGCCGGCTAACTCAACTCATTCGCAGTCGCCGAGAAGACCTTTAAGCAGCTTACCACCCTTTCACACAAGAGTCCCGGCCTCCACTGCATCGCCGTCTCGCACTCCTCTGCGGAAGCGACGGAGCGGTGGATCCCGCAGGTCGGCGGCGTGTGGTCCACCGACGTGGTCGTCGACGAAGAGCGCAACTTGTACGCGCAATGGGGACTCGGGCTGGGCAGCACGTGGCACATCTCCGGCCCCAAGGTGCTCTATTCGGTGTACCGCCTGGGCACCGAGGAGGGCATATGGAACAGGACCACGGAGAGCGGTACGCGCTGGCAGGTGGGCGGTGCGTTTGCCGTTGACGAGGGCGGCGTTGTGCGCTACGCGCACGTTTCCAAGTCGGCAGATGATCTGGCGGATCTCCAGGCGGCTGCTCAGTCGGTAGGCATTCAAGCACAGGAAGAGGAGGTTAAAAATAAGGCAATATGATAAGGCTGGCCTGGCTGTTACAAACGACTAACTTTGTCACATAACGATATGTCATCCAAGAACATGAATAATATGGCGTTTTGCGATCACACTGATACGAGGAGGAAAAGCTTGTATAAGGTCTATACTATATATAGTAAATAATACGAGATTGTGAGGGGTATATAAGCGATAAAAGTTGAAGAAGCACATGTAAGTGTACAAACGAGCCCAAACAGGAGCGAGGTTGGCCCACTCGCGTAAGGAACTGTCTAGATCGCAAAGAAAGATGGCACAAAAAGACGAACGTTCCGGTCTGCAAAATCAGGCTTCATCAAATAAAGCGCAAGATAGCCCACGACACCGATACCGCCTATGAGCTCAACCGCAAAAGCACCCGTGTTCTTAACTTGTGCTGCCAGTCGAACCAAGCCCAGCGGATCTTGGTCGCATGTATGGTGTGCATGCCTTCGTTTCTTGCTACCATCGCGACCACCAGAACGCCTCGCGACGGTGCCTGTAGCTCGTGCGATGAGCTGGTTTGAGGCGGTAGCAGTCATTATGCGCTCTGAATCCAAACTCTGTCGCAGGCTTTGCGCCCAGCTGGAAATCTCGAGCCGGCGCCAGTCTCTCATTTGGAAGAAGGGATCGATGGTCACGGTAGAACCAGAGTTGAAAGTGCGCCGCGTAAGTGCCGAATTGGAGGGATGGTAACGATGCTGCTCATGTGCCCACTTGACAGCCTTGACGGCAGCAGCGTGCCGAAGACGAGAGGCGCCTTCCAAAGAGAAGATGCTCTCGACGAGGTCTCTAAGATCAGTTGGAACTAGCGGTTCCAGATATGCAGAGTTCATGAGAACGCTTGCATCCATAACATCACTATCCTCTTGTGTGAGATTCGAGACTGCAAATATGCCCGTATGGTCATCACTCTCATCCAAGGGAGCAAAGGAGAATATGTCGATGTTTCTGTCATCCAATCCTTCTCGTAGATCTTGTTTGCACTCCTCAATTGTAGACTCTTCAAGCTCATCGGAACGAGCAAGAAGTGGAATGATGTTTGTGACACTTTGTAATCGGGATAAAGAGCCTGCGTCCGCGTCCGTAAGACCTAGAATTTATTAGCCACATCTTCAAAAGGAAATTTTGTATGAAGTACCTGTAGAAGGCAGCATATAAAGTACCGCATCGACGATCGGTTCGTTGCCATTGCTCAAGAGAGAGATCAAGTCGGCGTCCGCCATTTGCTTGTCCAACAACGGGCCTAGGGTCGACTCGAGGAAATCGACAGCATGAGGAGTACTCGCGGGTCCTTGCGGCGTAAAATCCAGGAAGCAAAGGTTTCGATCCAATATTTCTTCGACTGACATGGATGACCTCCGCCGCCTAAGCGTCTCCGACGAATCAGTTTGCCACCATTGATACGGACGTGTACTGGCATGTATCTCCAGTACTGGGCCATTGAAGTTTGTGTTCAAAGCGTCGAGGTGGACTATATGCTCGCAGCATTGTGATATCGAGCGGATTATTGATGTTTTGCCGGTACCTAGGACACATTAGTGGTCGAAGCGTAAGCGTGTGAGGGGTGACGAACCTGAAGATCCCAAGACAAGCAGCCGTAGTTTGCCCAGGGACCGTCCAACATCGGTAAATGGTCGCCGACGGGGAATTTTTAGATTTGGCATTATGAATTGTGGCACTGGACTACCTGCACTACTCGGGGGCAAGTCGCGGTACGCCTCTATGTGCTGCTGTGTAATGACAGCGTTTTCGATTGAGCCGTCGCGGTCGATGGCGGATGAGGAGCTGGAGAAATTTCGCGGCGATGATATAAATGATAACGCTGACTCGGCCCGCGATAGCCCACACATAGACGGTGTATTTGGGATTGAAAAGTCGGCCACCCTATCTGCTGTCGAGCCGATTGCGGGGGATGACGGCATCGGCGACGGTGTGACATCTCGTTGCGCGGCAGCCTCGCTTTTCATAGAAGTGCGTCCGCGCGGCAGCAAGCTGCCAATATTCAGCTCGAGATCCATTTCAGACTCGGTGATGAGAAAACAGCTGCTACTTTCGAGTTGCTGGCTGGTCATGGTGGAGTTGGTGTAATCGTGCTGCGCGCGGCGAGGTGGAGACTCCGGTGAACTGGACACCGGTCGCATTTTGACTTATCGAAAGTATAGGGCGAAAGACATGGGCATGGCAGAGAAAGGGACAGGTGGAGTTTTACAGGGAGCGAGGAAGCATGACGAGGTGGTAAGATGCCAGGTTGAGGAGCAGACAACGCGACGACACTTGAAGGCGATGGCAGCGTGACCCCGCCATAGTAACGAGATAGCGGAGCGTTGTGGCGCGCCAGGCCCGCCGCCAGTGCTGGGGACCGACTGCGGGAGGACAGCACAGCAGGTACCTCCAAGTACCTACCTAGGTAGGTACCTAGATACTTGGAGGCAGGTACTTGCACTTTACCTGCAGAGTGTAGCATTCCAAAGTACCTGGCCTAAAGCAGTTCTGCAGTCAGTAAAATATGATTATTTCAAAGCACTTTATATTTACAGTAATATCATAGAGTCCAAGGTGCCAAGATAAGTGTTGAGGGTATTTTCGGTATTTTCGTATAGTTAGTTTTCTTTAGCCAAGTAATGCCATACGAGGGATTCAACACTCGCGAACAGTAACTGTCCGACAGGAAACGTGCTCGGTTACTGTGATACCCCCGCCTAGCGCATCTCCCCTCTGAGTCACTTATCAGCAAGCGCTACCAGCCCATGGTGGGATGCTGCGCAAGGTGCAGGGAGCCAGTGTTTAATTTATATTCACCAGGGCGGGCAGTGTTCTTTGCTCACCTTGATTACCTCCGCACTTTGCCAATTTTTACCATATACACGGCATCTATAATCATGGACGGCAAGCGTCACCCCAGCTCGTTCCAGCAGCTGGAGAAGCTGGGCGAGGGAACCTATGCGACAGTAAGTCTGAGACCTTCTCCAGAGCCGCGCTGCGCTCATCACCAACCCGCCATGATAGGTCTTCAAGGGGAGAAACCGCCAGACGGGCGAACTCGTCGCCCTCAAAGAAATCCATCTCGACTCCGAAGAAGGCACGCCGTCGACCGCCATCCGCGAAATCTCTCTGATGAAGGAACTCAAACACGAGAACATTGTCGCGCTTCACGATGTCATCCACACCGAGAACAAACTTATGCTGGTGTTTGAGCACATGGACGGCGATCTCAAGCGTTACATGGATACTCATGGCGAGCGCGGCGCCCTGAAGCCTGCCACCATCAAGTCCTTCATGTACCAGCTACTCAAGGGCATCGACTTTTGCCACCAGAATCGAGTGCTGCACCGCGACCTGAAGCCACAGAACCTCCTCTACAACAGCAAAGGACTGCTGAAGCTGGGTGATTTCGGCCTGGCCCGCGCCTTTGGTATCCCCGTCAACACCTTCTCCAACGAAGTCGTCACTCTTTGGTACCGCGCCCCCGACGTGCTGCTGGGTAGCCGCACCTACAACACCAGCATCGACATTTGGTCTGCGGGCTGCATCATGGCGGAGATGTACACCGGCCGCCCGCTGTTCCCGGGTACGACCAACGAGGACCAAATCATCCGCATCTTCCGCATCATGGGCACCCCGACCGAGCGAACCTGGCCCGGCATCACCCAGTTGCCAGAATACAAGCCGACGTTCCAGATGTACGCGACGCAAGATCTGCGCAACATTCTGCCCGCCATTGATCCTACAGGTATCGACTTGCTGCAGAGAATGCTGCAGCTGCGGCCCGAGCTGCGCATCAGCGCTCACGACGCCCTGCAGCACCCGTGGTTCAACGATCTGGTCATGCACCAGCAGCAGCAGGCGCAGGCGGCTCAGCAGGCCGGAGTCCGCGGGTACCAGCAAGTTCCAGTGCAGGGCTACGACGGCTACTAGAGGTAACTTCGAGCATGGCATAGCGAGAGCGACTGTGAGTTGCAATCATTACCAGCATTTTTTTTGAGAACCTCCAAGCCGATGCTCGGTGTTAGCAAGCGGCCTTGCGAGGCAATGATCGGAATGGAGTTTTGGCGGCATTATTAAAGATAGGAAAAAATTGGGATATAATAATGAATTTCTTTTTGTTGCAGACTTTTGAAAATGCCGTGTCTGCCCGTTCTATGCCGATGAACTAATGTACAGAAAACTACAAATGATGGTTGACGAGGGTCGGTTGAAGCTCAATGCCTATTTACAAGACTTCCATCCACAGGACTCTTGAACCTGCGCTTGTTGGGCTCCTTGTCCCACGTCTCCGCCAGCGCTGCCGTCTCGTCCTCCTCCTTGGGCAGGCCGAGGGTGGCGCGCATCTTGGAAATCTCGTCGCGCACCGCCTTGGCGAGCTCGACGCGTAGCTGGACGGCCTCGGGCCCGTGCCGCAGCTGCTCCTCGGACTGGCTCTCACGCAGGCGGCGCCAGCGCTGTCGGTAGGCGCCAAAGAGCACCTCGCTGTCGGCGGGCTCGCCGATGGCGACGCGGATGCGGTTGCCGACGCGGGGCAGGAAGCGCGGGAAGCCGCGGTCCTCGGGCATGATGTTTTGCGTGCCGTCGACAAACATGGGCACAAACTCGGGGGCTGGGTCGCTCTCGAGGATGAGGCGCGACACGCCCCATTTGAAGTAGCGCAGGCTGCTGTCGGCGCTCTGGTGGCAGCACGCCTCGGGGAAGACGTGCACCCAGGCGTTGCGGTTGGCCGTGTAAAAGGCCGGCGCGGGGATCACGTCTCGCCCGTTGGTCGAGTAGGTCGGGTTCGCGATGCGCGGGATCGAGGACGGGCCGGAGAGGAGGCCGAGCGCCTGCGTCATGGTCGGCTGGTACAGGCCGCCGAGCTCAGAGTGCCAGGATCGATGTGTGGGGAGTGTCTGTCCGAGGTTGAAAAAGGTCGACGTAAGACTGCACGGGGTCAGCTTGATTCCAACCGGCAGTAGCAGGCAGCATGGGATGGTAATTACGCATTCTTGAAGCAAATGTCGTGCGCAGCCAGACTCCATCGAAGATTCTCCACGTCAAAAGCGTAGCGCATCGGTAGAATACCCCAGATCAGAGGGTCGTCGAGCCTGTTTGGCCGTTAGCGATGCCCTCCTTGGCCGTCATCGGATGGCGCAACCTACACGGCAAGATGGTTGCACACGGTCAGCAGGCCGCGGTTTTTGCCCTGCGTCTTGCGCATGTCCAGGACGCCCAGCAGGTTCTGCAGGCCCGTCACCTCGACCGTGTTGAAGGCGTAGAGGAAGCCCCTGCACGCCGCTCCGACCGTGGCCATGACGGCCGTCGAGCCGAAGCGCCAGCCCAGGCCGCGGCGCAGAGGCGGCGGCGTCGACGTTGGCGAGCCAGACATGGTTTATAAAAGGCCGTCGGTTCGTCCCCGGACGCAGCCAGTGGCGTGGTCGCTGATGTTGGGTGTGCAATGGCACTTGAAGGTCGTGGTGAAGCAAAGAAAAGTGGTCAGATTTCGAGACTGCGGCGCGCGCGATCGGTAAGCTAACTAGACCCCACGTTTGCTTGTGATGGGCCAGGCACCACCAACTTTTTCTCGAACCGCAAGCTTTCCAGACACAGATTTGACAACCTTCAACCACTGCACGTCACCGCGCGAAAGTCATACAAAATACGAAATTGTATATAGTTCTCCAAACTATTTATAGCCGGTTATTCGGCGCCTTCAGCAACAATGTCACACAGTCAGTTCCCATCTCGCCTCCAGCCGGCATCGGCATCTAACGTCCACAGGCAAGCGCAACACCACGCGGCCCGTCTTCACCTCGCACGAGCGCAACCTCGCCAAGGCCAACTGGGCGTCCAAGTCGGCGCGCCTGCACCGCGACTCGTTTCTGCCTTTTGGTTCGTGCGGCCTGTGCCTGGAGCCGGCGCGCGACGCCGTTTCGTGCCAGCGCGGCGACATCTTCTGCCGTGAGTGCGCGCTGGCCAACATGCTGGCGCAGAAGAAGGACATGAAGCGCGCGGAAAGGGCCAGGCGGCAGGCCGAGCTCGACACGGCCAAGGCGCGCGCGGACAATGACGACGAGGACCAGCGCCGCGCGGTTCGCGACTTTGAGCTCACGCAGGCCGGGTTTTCCTCTGGCGGTGCGAGCAGCAAAGTAGCAAAGGGGGGTGACGAGCGGGAGGCAGAGAAGAATGACGACGCGTTGCGGATCACGAGCGGAAAACGAAAGTTTCAGCTAGATGCCGACGAGCTGGACAGAATTGCAAAAGAAGACCGAGCAAAAGCCAGAAAAGCGATTGACGACGAAAAGGTTAGCTCAATACTCTACTCTACTTTATCCAGGACTGAAACTAACACACACAAACCGCAGGCTAGCAAATCCTCACTACCGTCCTTTTGGACACCATCGCTCACGCCCGACGCCACCAAGGAGACCAAATTCCTCGAAGCCTCGAAAAAGGTCAAACCCGTCGCCGTCTGCCCCGCGTCCGCCAGCGACAGCCCACACGCGCTCACGATGCAGCACCTCATCACCATAAAGTTCGACACCCAGTCCGATTTCTCAAAATCTGCCAACGAAAGCAACAACAACAACAAACACATGTGCCCGTCGTGCCGCAAGGTGCTCACCAACGCGTCCAGCCCGGCCATGGGCGTCAAGTGCGGCCACGTGCTGTGTCTGAGCTGCGTCAAGCAGTTCATGGCGCCTTCATCCAAGGACGCGGCTGACAGCAGCAGCCCGGTGTTGTGTTTTGTCTGCGACACGCCTCTCGCGTTTGCGGCGGACAAGGACGCGCCCAAGACGGCGCTGCCGAGCGGCATGATTGCGCTGCGGTCTGAAGGCACGGGGTTCTCAGCCAAGGGCAGCAACACTGTCGAGCGCACAAACGTAGCCTTCCAGTGCTAAATTTATTAAAAAAAAATCAAAGACTCGCTCATGTATATAAAATCTATAAACCCTGTATAATATCACAAAAGCAAACCCTCAGTCCGCCTTGAGACGGGGATGCGACATGATCCACATCCTGATGACCAGCCGGTGAAAGAAGCCCTTGGCCAGCATCGTCAGTCCGTGGCTGAAGAAGCCCTTGAGCAGCTCGCCCTCCATGCCGTCGTACAGTGCCCGCAGGCCCTCGGTTCTGACCAGCCTCACAATCATGCCAAAAATGGTGCGATCCAGCGCCGCCACCAGCCGTGCCAGCAACGTCTTCCTCTTCTTCCTCCTCTTTCCATTTTCCTCATCCTCCTCGTCTCCATCCTCCTCATCAGAGCTCGCGTTGGGAATCTGCAGCCTCGTCTTGGCCGTCTGAAACGGATACGTCAGCGCCGTGGCGGCCGATTTGCTCAGCGCGGCGAGCAGGAACGCGATCCACGCCACAGGCACGTCGACCTCCTCCTCGATCATGGGAATCACGCGCTCGGCCAGCCGTCGGTTCAGCAGCATGGTGACGCTCGGGTTCAGCGTCAGCACCAGCGTCGCCGAGTAGCCCGCCCAGAGCGCGCCGACGCCACCTTCGCGGTACATGTCCTTGAGCACCTGCCGCACCGTCTGCGTGTCGTCCTCGCTCGGCGTCATCTGCCGCCTCGCCACGACATTCGACAGCGGCGCCGTGCACGCCTTGGACGCGGCGCCCGCGAGCGCGCCCAGGGCCACCTCGCGCAGCACGCTCGGCGACTTGCCGCTGCGCTGCCGCAGGAAATTGTAAAACCCAAAGAACAGGAAGCTGTCAATGATGGATTTCGTCACGTCGGTGCCGAGGCCGCTGTAAAACGTCGCGAACCCTTCGGTTTTCAGGATGCTGCGAAAGGCGTCGACGATGCCGGCGTACTGTGCGTGGTCGTCGAGCTGCCGCTGCACCTTGAGCCGCGTGGTGACGAGGTCGAGCGGCGCGAGGGCGGCCGTCGAGGCGGCGGTGCCAAAGGAGCCCGAGACGGCGTGGCCGAGGGCCTCGAGGGCCTGCGAGGAGGCCATTGCTTTTCTGCGGTGGCTTGTGGTTGCAGAGTGCGTAGTATAACTATAGAATCGGCAAATGATGGACAGTCTTGTGCTGCGGGCAGAAACCTGTTTCAATCAAGTAGATTTTAGCAGCTTGAAAAGAGAAGTGACTCGTGCAGAAGAAAATAAGAAAGATCACAGGATGCAAAAACCCGTCAATTGGAATAGTATTTTTGAAGTAACCGTCCGAGGACCGTTGTGGCATCCGCGGAAGAGCATGTGCCGTTTGCCGAAGTTCTGAGCGTCCTTCTACGACGTCATCCACAGCACCGATGCCGATCTGGGGCGGGCAATAAAAGCTCCACAAACCTTAACACGCATGTGCTCTTCCGAAAAAATATCGAAATCTTAAAGTGCATATTTATAACGCACGTGAAGGAAACACTTGTTTGGACCACAAGTTGATGTGAATAAATGTCGTAGCAATCTATTGGCGCTGAAATTCAACCTACTTTCCACGCTTCTATCCAATGCTCGTTACTCAAGTGTGCACCATCGTTACCAAATATCAACCAATTTCACCAGTGGGTATAACAAAAAAGCAAGAATCCCCTCCCCAAAACCCAATATCTAAACCGTACTTTGACCCAAGTACTCCGTAAGCTAAACGCCCCAAGCAATGCAAAAAATGTTCCATGTGTATATGTATGCTCCCGAGCGTAACAACTTCCCAGTCGCGGTTGAACAGCGCCGACCCGCGTGGCCATCAGCCCCTCGCCGCAGAAGCGGCCCGCGAAGGCGTCGCCGGAATCGCAAAGGACCCTGACCGCGCCGACGTCGGGAAGCTCATGGTGCCGACATCCTCGCCCTCGGCGTCGCCGTCCTCCAGGCCGGGGTGGCCCTCGGGCAGCTTCTGGGCGCCGTAGCCAATGACCTGAAAAATGTTGGTGCGGCCGCCGTTGGTGGCCATCTGCAGCTGCTCGTGCAGGCGGGCGAGCTGGTACTGGCGCTTGATGGGGGCAAAGACGGGCTGGGGCACGAGGGGCTTGGGCTTCCAGGTGCCGAGGGCGGCCATGACGGCGCCCGTTTCCTCGTCCGAGTCGACGGGGCCCTGGTTCTCTTCATCCTCGTCGGGGACAGGGGCGTTGGCGTCCAAAGCGGCCTCTGTTCAAGGTTAATAAATGTAAAAACGGAGCAGGAAAGAGTATCGTCGGTACATACTCTGCTGCTTGGCCTGGTTCTTCTTTTGATATGCCGCCAGAAGCATGTCGTACGGCAGCGAACGGCCGGCGACGGCACGCTTGGCACCCATCGAGTGACTCTTGCAGGTGAGAGAACGCGCGCACGGCTGCCCGTTAGGCAGAATGACACCACATTGTCGCTCGACGTCCACAGGTCCTGTAATTGTCAGTATACGAATAAAAAACGGCAGGGAAAGAAAGAAAACCGCCTGTACGTACCTTTGGGCTTGGGCACCTTGGCCTTGGGCTCATCCTTCTTCTTCTTTGTCTTGGGCGCCTTTTCCGGCTCGCCCTCGGCCTTGCGCTTTTTGCCCTTGCTGTCCTCCAACTTTTTGCCCGCCTTTTTGCCACCCTTTTTGTCGTCGTCGTCGTCGCTGTCATCGTCGTCCTTGTCGTCGGCCTTGCGCGCCTCCTCCTCGCGCGCAGCCTCCTTGGCCCGCTCGCGCGCCTCCCTGGCCTCCTTCTTGCGCTGGGCCTTTTCCTTCTTCACCTTGAGGCAGGCGGCAATGTGGGCCTTGGTCGCCGTCTTGAGGATGCTCTTCTTGCAGTGCTTGCACTGTTGCAGGTCAGGCGTGTCCTCGAGCGGGCGGCCGGTGGCAAAGGTCTCGCGGGCGTTGTCGTCGAGCTGGTTGACGACGGGGCCGGGGGAGGCGACGGAAGCGGCGGGGGAGCTGACATTTTTCTTCTTTTCGTCTGCGTCTTTGTTAGCGATGCGCGCGCCCGGCATCAATGCGCGGGTAGTGTGGGCTTACCCTCGACGACGCTGCCGTCGCGCCAGTTGCCGGGCTTGCTGTGCTTGGGCG
>JARDXD010000827.1:0-41778 GCA_029218145.1 Aphanocladium album | reverse complement strand
GGCTCTGGCTCTGGCCGGCCCCTCCCACCCCTGTCTCGCCCAATTTCACCCACCTGGGTAGCTCTGGCCAGCACCACCAAACCGCCCGCCACACCACACCACACCCCCCAGCAACTCGCTGGATACCTGTACAAAGGCTTCCCTGGGCACATTTCACACATCGAACGAACCCGCCAGACCCTCTTCCAGCACTTAGCTCTGCTTCTTCTGCTTTGGCCCAGATTCTTTCCTTCTCTCCTCCCCCAATCCACCATCGAATCCATATTCCACGTTTTACCAACATCAGAAAATCCATCGCCATGCGTGAGGTTATCAGTATCAACGGTACGCCTTGCCCTTCGACCTGTTACCCCTCCTCCTGCCCACGGCCGAGCCAACGCGTTTTTGCTCACCGCCGCATTCGCCTCCTCACCACCCGAGATCCCGACAGTTTCTCGTGCACGATCGTGATGATGATGATGATGATGACGATACTGACGGTCGTGATGTTTAGTCGGCCAGGCTGGTTGCCAGATCGCCAATTCCTGCTGGGAGGTATGTTCACGCACATCCCCTATTCTCCCCCCACCCTCCTCGTCTTTGTGTAAACAGACCGGCTAACTCCTATTCCCAGCTCTACTGCCTTGAGCACGGTATCCAGGTAAATTCTCTCCGATATCGACATGACATACCGCCTCGTATGTCGCGAGAATAACAACAACATTCACTGACACTCGTCTAAACAGCCCGATGGTTACCTCACCGAGGAGCGCAAGGCTCAGGACCCTGATCAGGGCTTCAGCACCTTCTTCTCCGAGACTGGTACGCCCGTTGCCATTTTCTCAAGCTGGCCGTTGTCATAACGTTTACGACAACGTCCCGTGCCGTTTGCAAAATGCTAACACCAAATTACAGGCCAGGGCAAGTACGTTCCCCGTACCATCTACTGCGATCTCGAGCCCAATGTCGTCGACGAGGTCCGCACCGGTGCCTACCGCAACCTTTTCCACCCCGAGATGATGATCACTGGCAAGGAGGATGCCTCCAACAACTACGCCCGTGGTCACTACACTGTCGGCAAGGAGCTCATTGACGGCGTCCTCGACAAGATCCGCCGTGTTGCCGACAACTGCGTTGGTCTTCAGGGTTTCCTTGTCTTCCACTCCTTCGGTGGTGGTACTGGTTCTGGTTTCGGTGCTCTCCTCATGGAGCGCCTCTCCGTCGACTACGGCAAGAAGAGCAAGCTCGAGTTCTGCGTCTACCCTGCTCCTCAGACTGCCACATCCGTCGTTGAGCCTTACAACTCCATCCTCACCACCCACACCACTCTCGAGCACTCCGACTGCTCGTTCATGGTCGACAACGAGGCCATCTACGACATCTGCCGTCGCAACCTCGGTCTTGAGCGCCCTGACTACATCAACCTGAACCGTCTCATTGCTCAGGGTAAGCCAGAACCTGTATACCCTGCGTGCTGATAGCTCTACTAACACGCCTCAGTCGTTTCTTCCATCACTGCCTCGCTCCGTTTCGATGGTTCCCTCAACGTCGATCTCAACGAGTTCCAGACCAACCTGGTCCCCTACCCCAGAATCCACTTCCCTCTCGTTGCCTACGCTCCCGTCATCTCGGCCAACAAGGCTGCCCACGAGGCCAACTCCGTCCAGGAGATGACCATGTCCTGCTTCGAGCCCAACAACCAGATGGTCAAGTGCGACCCCCGCAACGGCAAGTACATGGCTACCTGTCTGCTCTACCGTGGTGACGTTGTCCCCAACGACGCCCACGCTGCCGTTACCACCCTCAAGACCAAGCGCACCGTCCAGTTCGTCGACTGGTGCCCCACTGGTTTCAAGATTGGTATCTGCTACCAGGCTCCCGAGAACGTCCCCAACGGCGATCTCGCCAAGGTCAACCGTGCTGTGTAAGTTTTTCCCGCTTCTCCCAGCAATACGACATGACTAACAACATATAGCTGCATGCTGTCCAACACCACCTCCATCGCCGAGGCCTGGTCCTCCCTCTCCGTCAAGTTCGATCTCATGCACTCCAAGCGTGCTTTCGTCCACTGGTACGTTGGTGAGGGTATGGAGGAAGGTGAATTCTCCGAGGCTCGTGAGGATCTTGCTGCTCTTGAGCGCGATTACGAGGAGGTTGCTGCCGACTCCACTGGCGAGGATGAGGGCGAGATTGAGTACTAATTGGGTGAAAATGCCATATACTGCTAAGGGGGATTCATTTCTTTCAAGGCAGATTTGCCCACTCTCTATGCCCCAGGGGGTGTAATTACGTTATAGTTCCATAAACACAAACATTTTTAATGTCAAATTCCCTTGTAAAACTGAGACTGTCTACTGTCCTGACCTTTCCAAGCCAGAGCCGCCGTTTGAATTGTATGCCATGGTGTTGTGTCTTGGTCCCGACAGAGGGCCGCTGGTTGCCGCGCTGACGGATCTAGCTGGGGCCGATGGTACGCGCGCTACACCGCGGGGACCCCAACTCCATCTGCCACTGCTCAACTTGCTCCGTCACACGACCTTGCTCAGGTTTATTTCGCATCGCATACCCAACGCAAAATGTCTCTCCTACGGTCGGCCGTCTGCAGAGCCTGCAGACGCACTCAATTTCAGGCCCAGCGCGGCTTCGCGACCGCTAGCGCTTCGGCTCGCGACAACAGGGTCAAGCTGGTCGAGGTCGGACCCCGAGACGGCCTGCAGAACGAGAAGAAGACGATTCCGCTGGCCACCAAGATTGAGCTGATTGAGAGGCTCGCACGCACTGGTCTGGACACGATTGAAGCAGGCTCCTTTGTCTCGCCGAAATGGGTTCCTCAGGTACACAGCATTGGCTACCCCGAGTTTGATTGATTGTGATTGTTTTCTAACGATGTCTTCGCAGATGGCCAATTCGAGCGAAATTCTTGAGCACCTGCTCCAGCAAAAGATTCACTCCCCAGTCCCGATCTCATATGCATTCCTGGCCCCCAACACCAAGGGCCTGCAAAACGCCGCGGCCCTGCTCAAGCAGCACGAGGGCGCCTTCACGACGCAGGCCAACCCGGCGATGGCCGGCGACAAGACGCCCAAGCCCGGCGTGGAGATGGCCGTCTTCGCGGCGGCGACGGAGAGCTTCACGCAGAAGAACCTCAACTGCGACATCCAGACGTCGCTGGAGCGCTTCAAGGCGGTGATCCAGGACAGCAAGGCGCTGGGCCTGCGGGTGCGGGCCTACATCTCGGTGGTGCTGGGGTGCCCGTTTGAGGGCTTCGACGTGGACCCGCGCAAGGTGGCCGAGATTGCGACGGACCTGCTCGAGTCGGGCGCCGACGAGATCTCGCTGGGCGACACGACGGGCATGGGCACGGCGCCGCGGACGAGCAACCTGCTCAAGTGCATGTCGGCGGCGGGCATCCGCACCGAGGACGTGGCCATGCACTTTCACGACACGTACGGCCAGGCGCTGGTCAACACGGCCGTGTCGCTGGAGCACGGGATCCGCATCTTCGACAGCAGCGTGGGCGGGCTCGGCGGGTGCTCCTACAGCCCCGGCGCCACGGGCAACGTGGCCACGGAGAACATGGTCTACTTTATGGAGACGCTCGGCATGGACACGGGCGTCGACCTCGACGCCGTCGCCGACATTGGCGCCTGGATCACGGGCGAGCTGGGCAAGGCCAACGACTCGAGCGTCGGCAAGGCCGTCTTGGGCGCGAGGGCTCGTCAGGCGGCGCATGCGGCCAAGGGCGAGTAAGAGAGGAGAGAGACCTTGGAGAGGAGTAGAATGGGAGATTTCGATGTGTGTATAAAGTAGCGTACGGCGTCAGAAAATGAAGTAGAAGAGTCTGCGGATTAGCTGCTCTTTCTATCTAGCTTAGCAAATATGAACATTCCTTCTTTTTTCTAATTATTGACTTGATGGGACTATATACCGAACAGCTTCTCAGTAAATAGTTAGCCTCTCATCTATCAATTTCATTTTGACACTGCTTGCAATTCCGTGATTTTTCTTTGGACAACTGTCAAGCCCGAAGACAACTTCAGCTGTGAAAGTATGTAATTGTTAGCTAGACGATTGGGTAAAAGCAGATCACAAAGCAAGATTGTTGCAATTTCAGTAGTTTATTTTTCTTTAAATGTTTGCGTCGTTTAATTCTACATGTAGTTCATGTCTACTAGCAGTGACACCACTGCACTCAATCAGGCAAGCCGTCTTCTATGCCGCTCAGGCCACAGACTTGAACTACCACGTAAATGAGCCGCCATGAAAGTGTCATCGCAATAATATTCTAGAATTATACCAATTTAGTCGCAAGAACACAGAAACTCATTCGCCCATTATCCGGCTTGTTTCGCCGACGCAGAGCCGTTTCAGTCTCATAGCTAACAGTCATGTGACGTCTTCGCGGTGAGTCCCTCTCCGCGTCCGTGGGCCAAGCCGACCCAGAGCGGGCTCCACCAAGGCGTAACCAAGCTCAACCTCCTCCAACCTCGCCTCGTCTCCAGCTCCGGGCTCCCTCGACAATCGCCATCTGCACCTGCCCTCATCCTCCGTGACTGCGAATCCTAGCACGGCCCATCGAACCGCGGGACAAACGCCAACCGCATTCCGCAACCACTTCTCCTCGAAGCATCTCTCTGTCGACGACAGGCGGCGCCGGCGGCCTCGTTCCTCTCTTTTCCCTCCCCCACCTAAATACGTCGAGCGTTTTCGTAACGACACACAACACATCCACCATGTCGGACCCGCGCGAGTCGTCCTCCTACTCCATCGTTCCGAGAATTCGGTACAACACCATCGGCGGTATCAACGGTCCTCTTGTCATTCTCGACAATGTATGAATTCTTTTTCCCTGGCAGCCCCGGAGCCGTTGCATTGGCGGCGGGAAACGTGGTGGTGGCTTTTTTTGGGCTTTTCGGACGCTAACGGCTTGCAGGTGAAACTGCCCAAGTTCAACGAGATTGTCACCCTGACGCTGCCTGATGGAACGGAGCGCTCCGGTCAGGTTTTGGAAGCTCGAGGTATGGAGTAGCGGCCATTTTGAAATCCTGGACCTTGCTAACCACCTATAGGTGACCGAGCCGTTGTCCAGGTACGAAGGATTGCGTCATATGGCCCGTCCACAACTTTGGCTAAACATGCACAAATAGGTCTTCGAGGGTACTTCTGGTATTGATGTGAAGAAGGTATGGAGTTGCGCTGCCTTGAAATGCGCCACATATACTAACGCAGTGTAATAGACCACGGTCGAGTTCACTGGTGAGAGCTTGAAGCTGGGTGTCTCCGAAGACATGCTTGGCCGTATCTTTGACGGTTCCGGTCGCGCCATCGACAAGGGCCCCAAGGTCCTTGCTGAGGACTACCTCGACATCAACGGTAGCCCCATCAACCCATACTCTCGTGTACGCTACGAACGATGCCGACCAATGGAGCAACGAAGCGCTGACAGGTAGCAGGAATACCCCGAGGAGATGATCTCCACTGGTATTTCGGCCATTGATACCATGAACTCGATTGCCCGTGGTCAAAAGATCCCCATCTTCTCCGCCTCCGGTCTCCCCCACAACGAAATCGCTGCCCAGATTTGCAGACAGGCTGGTCTAGTCCAGAAGAAGGGTATCACGAACAAGGGTGTTCACGACGGCCACGAGGACAACTTCTCGATTGTCTTTGGTGCCATGGGTGTTAACCTGGAAACTGCCCGTTTCTTCACTCGCGATTTTGAGCAAAATGGCAGTCTGGAAAAGACTACGCTCTTCCTCAACCTTGCCAACGATCCTACGTATGCGAACATGACCGATCTCTGTGCTGTTTTTGTGCTAACAAAGACAATAGTATCGAACGAATTATTACTCCTCGTCTTGCCCTGACAACCGCCGAATACTACGCATACCAGCTCGAGAAGCACGTTCTCGTCATCCTTACCGATCTTTCTGCTTACTGCGACGCTCTTCGTGAGGTTTCCGCCGCCAGAGAAGAAGTTCCCGGTCGTCGTGGTTACCCCGGTTACATGTATACTGATTTGTCGACTATTTACGAGCGTGCCGGTCGTGTGGCTGGTCGCAACGGTTCGATTACTCAGATTCCCATTCTGACGCTGCCCAACGACGATATTACCCACCCTATTCCCGATTTGACTGGTTACATTACTGAGGGTCAAATCTTTGTCGACAGAGCCCTGGATAACCGTGGTATCTACCCTCCTATCAACGTGCTGCCTTCGCTGTCTCGTTTGATGAAGTCTGCCATCGGTGAAGGCATGACCCGCAAGGACCACGGCGATGTGTCCAACCAGCTGTACGCCAAGTACGCCATTGGACGTGATGCTGCGGCCATGAAGGCAGTCGTTGGTGAGGAGGCCCTGTCGGCAGAGGACAAGCTGTCGCTGGAATTCCTTGACAAGTTTGAGCGCCAGTTCATCAGCCAAGGGCAATACGAGTCTCGCTCGATTTACGAGTCTCTGGACCTTGCCTGGAGCCTGCTGCGCATCTTCCCCAAGGACCTCCTGAACCGTATCCCCGGCAAGGTTCTCAACGAGTACTACCAGCGTGCGCACAAGGACGCCAAGACCAAGGGCAAGGCCCGCGCTGAGGCTGAGCAACAACAAGAGGAGGGCAACCTGATTGATGCTTAGACGCACCATGTAATGTAGTGGAGCAAGTATAGAACTGGAGGCAGGAATAAGAGGCTGAAGGGGGGCGATCTGGGGCGGCGTGAGCGCAAGAGTATTTTGTTACAAAGGTCAAACCGTGTCGACAGTTGTTGCGTTGCCAGGGCCTGCTCCGGCATCCGAAGAGGACGGCTGCCAAGGCAAGGCAATGCACAGCTGTGGCGGCCAGAGATCGCATGTACGAAGCCGAGTTTTGTTTTTCTAATGTCATTGATATTCTATAGTCCAATAGAAACTGAAATTGAATTGTAAATGTCAAGTTGGTGCCTATTGCTATTGCTAGATGATTAGGAAATGGATTGAGGATTCTGCTTGTTTCACAGGAGCTTCTGAATACGCGAACATGGGCATGCAAAGCTATTACAATCCGCAGTACAATTGGGCTCTGCAGCCTGTGCATTCACGTTTGAATTACGAGTTGGAGGCTAACTAGCTTAAGTGTTGCTGACGGCGCATTACAAATGCAGGTTTACACGGCTCCGGGAGGTTGGGCCAACGCAAACGCCGACGTGGGTTGCATGCATGATCCAACGGCAGAGGCACGTTTTCTTTGCTAGTTATGCTCAGCTGCACTCTTGCTCCCTCTGATCAGTGATCTGAAATGCAGGCTGGACCGTTTCCGCGAGAGATGCGAGGCGAGATGGATGGGTGGTGGATGGCAGGCTGGGTTACAGTGGACTAACACTTGGGGTGGGCCGACTTGAGAGCAGCAGAGTTCATCCCGTCTTTTTCGGGGCGGCGGCAGGCACCTTGTCGAACTTTGACAAAGGAGAAAAGATAATTGCGGAGTCATTCAAGAAACGAAAGAACTGCCGCAGTTTTCTCGTGCTTTTTCTTGGTAGCATTTCAGTGCGAGCGGGGTTGAAGCAAGTTGTTTGTTGCTCTCGGCGATACTTTTCATGGCTGAACAGATTTAATGCAAGCCACCCACATACACACCAAAACCCTGTGGAGATGACCCCACGTAAAAAAAGCAGCCAGAGCCTTGCCCTGTTGGTAGGTTCATTTTTGTACTTCTTCCCCGGACAAGTCGGCAGCTTGAGAGCGCAAAGAGAAAGGCGGGTGGCTGCTTAGCGGACTCTCGGGTGACATCATGTTGGGCAAGATGTGCAGTGGCTGGGGACACCAGGATTAGATGTGCGGTGAGCTTGCGACGACGGAGGCTTTGCTCTGTCAGACGGATGGGTTCTTCACGTTGATGACGGATGGGTTCTTCACGTTGATGACGGTAGAATCTATTTGACTGCAACTCGAATTGAAGAAGAATCTACAGTGTCGCAACACGTCTGGCTGGTTAATTCGGGCGACAGACCCAATTTCCAGCGCATGCTAGTAACAGAAAAGTGAGACCCTCACCCGAGCCTAGTCAGGCTGCGTTAACTAGTTAGTGCAATTTTGCTTTCTGCTTGCTTTGCCACCCCCGGATTTTCGATTTGGGGCGCCCGGCGTATTACTCGAAAAAGAAGCACAACACCACGCAACTGGCAACAAAGCCTCAGTGCAACTCATTGTCCGTACAAGCTCGGAGCTAACTCCTTCGACCCCCCCTCACCCCCTCCTCTCATGCATTGTGCCTAAAAAAAAAAGAGAAAACTGAAAGAACGGGAAACCTGCAAAAAATAGGACTGGCTAAAAACGTCACTAGCACCGGGGCGGCGCTGACGCCGATCCAGCCTTCTTTCTCCTCCCTCTGCCTTGTCCCGAAATTGGGGTAGCTCGAACTCGGCTGTAGCTTGTCCGTCCATTTGCGCGCCGTCGCGCAACGAACCGGAGTGATAAAATCCTAGGCCCTCCCAAACATTTGCCCGAGGCACTTTTCTTCCCTTTTTCTCTGTAATTGGAGAGCTATTCCTATCCATTTCCTGTAATCTTCTTCTCTAGAGTTCTTGACTGAATCTCTACAACCACATCCCCCACCCAACACCCAACGCACACACACACACACAGAGGCGCCACCATGAGATTCGCTTCTCTTGCTACAGCCCTTGCGCTGCCTTGGCTCGCCTCGGCCAGCGACAGCTCGAGCAGCAGCACCTCCGCTTCCTCCAACTCGACCGACACCGGCCCGGACAAGGACGGCAAGTACTGGATCGAGGGCGATGGCCTGCGCGCCGCCTTCATCCCCTACGGCGCCTCAGTCTCCAACGTGCTCATCAAGGACAAGCACGGCGTCGAGCGCGACATTGTCGCCGGCTGGGACAATGCCACCTACTACGGCCAGGACAAGCAGCACCCGCACTTTGGCGGCGTGCCGGGCCGCTACGCGAACCGCATCAAGAACAGCACGTTTGAGATTGACGGCAAGGCCTACCACATTAAGCCCAACGAGAACCCGACAAAGGACCACCCGGACGGCGTCGACACGCTGCACGGCGGGCCCGACGGCTGGGACTGGCGCAACTTCACCGTCATCTCGCACACCTCCAACAGCATCACGTTCATGATTGTGGACCCCGACGGCAAGGAGGGCTTCCCCGGCGAGGTCATCTCGTACATCACCTACACCCTGCAGGGCATGGACTGGCACATCAAGATGATTGCCATGTCCACGACCAAGAAGACGCCCATCATGCTCAGCAGCCACACGTACTGGAACCTCGACGGCTTCGCCAACAACGAGACCAGCACGGCCCTCAACCACACCCTGTACCTGCCCTACAGCGGCCAGCGCGTCGGTGTGGACAACATCCTTATTCCCACCGGCGAGCTCTGGTCCAACAAGAACGGCTCCGTCAACGACTTTTGGAGCAAACCCAAGCAGATTGGTCATGCTCTCGGCGAGAAGGACCTTGTTAACAACTGCGGTTTCAACTGCACTGGCTATGGTGCGTTTATCAGAAACGGCAAAATCAATCTGCTTCAAAGGTGCTAACGGAAATCACAGACAACTGCTTCCTCGTCAACCGCGACCACCTCGGCCCCTACGACTGGCGCACCGAGGGCCCCGTCGCCCGCCTCAGCTCCCAGTGGTCCGGCATCGAGATTGACATCTTCACCGACCAGCAGGCCTTCCAGGTCTACAGCTGCAACGGCATGGACGGCAGCGTCGCCCTCAAGAAGACGCAGGGCCTCAAGGACAACAAAAAGTTCCCCCGCACCATCCCACAGTACGGCTGCGTTGTCATGGAGGTCCAGGACTACATTGACGGCATCAACAACCCCGAGTGGATGCGCGGCAACCGCCAAATCTTTGGCCCCGGCGATGATCCTTACGTCCTTCAGGCGACCTACAAGTTCAAGGTCAACAAGGACAAGAACTAGAGGGGTGCTGGCTGTGGGCAGGAGAGGGGTTGCTGCAAGTAGCTAGCAGAATGCTGAGAGAGGGAAGAGCTCTCGCCTCTTGATGTATAGCGCCGCCGCTTCGCATCTGTGAGCGTGCGAAATGATTCATGGATTAAAATGTTGTTTGATGATTAATAGTCTTATACCGAATACCACGTTACATAATGTTTTACATATTCGGGCTGTTTGCCTCTGCAATGCATTGAAAATGGAGTTTCAAGTGAAATGAAAGAGTAATAATATTTGAATCATTATGCTTATTTATTAGCAGCCATGCCCGCAGTATAATCAGTCTCTTCGGTCGTTATTCTGTCTAACAGTGGCAACTTGGGACCCGCTCCACCAAAAGTTGGGACGGCGGCGCCCAATCCCATTGGCGCAAAATGTAAACCACCACTTTCACTCACCTCGTTCAAGGCAACGAAAAATTCACCCAGGCGGCGAATAGCAGCGAGACTGCTGAAATATTCCATATATATAGAGAGAGAGAAGAGCCCGAAATATATAAAACAACACATATCGACAATATGGAGGACGACAGAGCCCAAGTCGACCTGGGTCTGGCTGCCGATATAGAAGAGTCTCAGATGCTTCAGGCAGAGACTGCCACACAGAATAGCACAAGCGACAGTCAAGAGCCCGGCGTAAAGCAACCCAAGAAGCGCTTTGTGGGAAGACGAGCAGCTGCTGAAGCTGCTGCCAAGAATGGTGTACAAGGGACAATAGGAGAAAGTGGTGCTCTCCAAAGTGAGTTTTTTTCCTTCCAACCCATGGGCCAAACTGGTGTGCTGACCACTCTCGCAGCGGCGAAACCAAGACGGGCACCTAGACTACTGAACCGCGTGCCGCCAGAAATCTCTGAGAACCCCAAGCTCAAGGAGGCCATTGCGCTGCTCCCCGCCAACTACAGCTTTGAGATTCCCAAGACGATCCATCGCATCCAGACGTCGGGCGCGAAAAAGGTGGCGCTGCAGATGCCCGAGGGCCTGCTGCTCTTCGCCACCACCATCTCGGACATCCTGACGCAGTTCTGCCCGGGCATCGAGACGCTCATCATGGGCGACGTGACGTACGGCGCCTGCTGCATCGACGACTACACGGCGCGGGCCCTCGGGTGCGACCTGCTCGTGCACTACGCCCACAGCTGCCTGATCCCCGTCGACGTGACCAAGATCAAGACGCTGTACGTCTTTGTCGACATCAGCATCGACACGGCGCACCTGCTCGCCTCGCTCGAGCGCAACTTTGCCAGCGGCAAGACGGTCGCCCTCGTCGGCACCATCCAGTTCAACGCCACCATCCACGGCGTGCGCGGCACCCTCGAGGCCGCCGGCTTCCGCGTGCTCGTGCCGCAGATTGCGCCGCTCAGCAAGGGCGAGATCCTGGGCTGCACGTCGCCGCGCCTGCGGGACGAGGACGGCGTCGACCTGATCCTGTACCTGGGCGACGGCCGCTTCCACCTCGAGAGCATCATGATCCACAACCCGACCATCCCGGCGTACCGCTACGACCCGTACTCGCGCAAGCTCACGCGCGAGACGTACGGCCACGACGAGATGCAGTCGGTCCGCAAGACGGCCATCCAGACGGCCCGCAAGGCCCGCCGCTGGGGCCTCATCCTCGGCTCGCTCGGCCGCCAGGGCAACCCGCACACCATGGCCCTCATCGAGCGGCAGCTGCGCGAGAGGGGCATCCCCTGGGTGAACCTCTTGCTCAGCGAAATCTTCCCCGGCAAGCTCGCCATGATGGCGGACGTCGAGTGCTGGGTGCAGGTCGCCTGCCCGCGGCTGAGCATAGACTGGGGCTACGCGTTTGCGCGGCCGCTGCTGACGCCGTACGAGGCGCTGGTGACGCTGGGTATTACGGAGGACTGGTCGGATATGGGTGTCTATCCCATGGACTACTATGGCAAGGACGGCCTGGGACGGACAAAGCCTCTGGATGTTGCCGCTGCGACGTGATGAAAAGCACAAATACGTAAAACATATAAAGTGAAATATAAAAAGGTTGAATTTGTTGAATTTTTTAGACAATTGGTAACGGCATGTGAACTGTTCTGCGTGCTTGAAATGATTTGCTTGCTGTTTGTTTTCATTCTCGCCAAGTATAAAGATGATCGATACCAAGTCTTCATAAGGCCGAGGCGCTAGCTGAATGAGTCAACTTCTGCTGTACATAATCTGAACTCGACAGCGACACCCCCAGAACTACTGACCACCGCCGACTAGAAAGCACACATCGCCGGTATTATTATTAGAAGAAAAGCAATCTAAAACCTGGACCGGCACCATGGAACCAGTCCAACCATTGGCTCATAACGATATTATTCTCCGCCTCGTCATGAAGGACACTGGTGTCACGGATGCAGCTTTCCTCGCAGAAGGCCTCGAGTTCACAGTGTACAAGGCCACATCGCCAACTGAAGGCCCGGTCGTCATTCGCATACCCAAGTTTAAAATCTTTCAAAACGCCAACGACCCCAACAATGACGCTCGCGACCTGGTCCGGCAGGAAGCCGCCATCTTCCGCCTGCTCCAAGAAACCACCGTTCCCGTCCCCAAATTTCTGAGCTATCACGAAATCAACGAGTCCCATGGCTTTCACGGCCTCGTTGGGTTTCCTGCCATGCTGTGCGAATATGTTCCCGAAGAAGAAGCGCTTGCGGACGACGCCGCCCTGGGCCGCATGGGAGCGCTTATTCACACGACGCCAGTGCCTGCGGACTGGGACGTGAAGCTCGTGGCCATGGAGGGCTGCACCAGCGGTCAGTTTGCAGAGCTTTTTCTCAAACGCATAAATCGTCGTTTTGAGACGCTCGGCAGGCTGGAGCCTCAAACGAAAGGCTGGGCGCCAGATGCAGGTACGCTGCTTCAAGTCGCGGAGCCGCTGCAGCGGTTCGCGCCGACGCTGCTGCATATGGATCTCCGCCATGTCAATGTACGCATGAAGGATGGTAAAGTAGCGGCCGTGTTTGATTGGACAAACGCACTTTTGGCGCCGCCGGTTGTGGATGTGTATCGCAGCCTGGAATGGGGAGCACAGCGAGAGCCGTTCCTGGAGGGCTATAGAAGCGTCCGCGAGTTGGGGGAGGTATCAGAACGCGAGGAGGCATTCTTGAGGTTGGATGCCGCGCTGGTACTTGCTTTGGTATTTGTGTCCGAAGCGCCTGATCCAGAGAAGAAAGTGGGAGCTCTGCGTCGTGTGCAAGAGCACTGTGAAGTGCTACGACAGTAGCAATGCTGCTGAACAGAAATGAAGTCATAGTGTTCATGGCTATTTTCATGAGTTACATAGTATCATACTCATACGTGTTAATGTACATATATCTACCCCCTCAAACTGCATTCTCTGTGCCCACAGGCTCAGGTCTGTTGCCAAACATGATCTTATACTTGATGATCTCCACCACCTCCAGGTTCTCGCCCTCCTCCATGTGCGCGCCGCCGGAGCCGTACTCCATCCTATTCTCGCGCTTCCGTACCACGGCGATGGAGCGCGGCAGCTTCTTGACCTCGCCCGTCAGCCGCTGGTGCTGGCCGACAAACATGTGCACGCGCTTCATCCACGCCGTCCCTTGCGCCACGTCGTTGGGGTCGTAGTCGGGGAACTCGATGCGTCCAATCTGCACGTCTGACAAGGCAGTGCCGTCTTTGCCCTGCGGCAGGTTGATGGTTCCTTGCAGCTCGAGCAGGGCGAGCCCAGAGGGTGTCTGGATCAGCTGTGGTAGAGGGTTGGGGCCTGGAGCCGTTCTGCCCTCGCGGGGAGGCTCTATTCTAGCTTCCGACATGGCAGCTATGGGGGGTTGGAGCTGAAATGTATTATACAGTATAAGAACAAAATTAGAAATTGCGAGATTTTTTTCTCGATATTTAACAGATGGGATTCGAAACGCTGATACGGCTTTAGGTGAAGCTCTCACTTGTACAGCGCGTGCCTCACACAGTACGTAACTCGAGGCCCGGCTGCCTCTTTAGGCATGGCGCGGCGCAGAGGCTCCTGCACTACTGTGGCTCGCCTCTATCTGTGGCACAGCACATTCTCCAGCCACATATCAAAAAGGCCCAGTTTTATTTTTCTCGCTACATTTGACCCACAGCGCTTCGAGCCCTTCTGCGCTTTCATTGGTCCAGCTGGTCCCGGAACCCTAGCGACACACAATTTTTTCCATTTTTCGCTGCCAAATTTCCCACACCGCGTCCCCTCTGCCCCGAGCCGTTTGTGTGTGCCTTTTTTCCCCATCAAACCACATAGCGACACTTCACTCCAGTCAGGTCAGGACAGAACTTGCACCACCACACATACTGGCAAGATGAAGGTAAGGATACCTCCTCACTACGGGCCTCGAGATACACGACGACGACGAGCACGAGCATACACCGCAATTGTCGATTCAACGACGCTGCGGCTGCTCTAGCAGCCGGGAGAGCTCGCGGGCACATCGTGCCATTACTCGTCGTCGAAATGGATTCGAGTTTGCCCAATTTAGAAACAATGAAAGGGCTTGCAATGCTGACTTGTCTTTCTCTCTAGCTGAACATTTCCTACCCTGCCAACGGCAGCCAGAAGCTCGTCGAGATTGAGGATGAGCGCAAGCTCAATGCCTTCATGGAGAAGCGCGTATGTCGACACCACCGATCGAGAATTTTTTTCGCTGCCCGTGCCGCCTCTCGACCCTCGATTTGCCTGTTGCTATTCACCCTGCAATGGGATACCAACCCGTAATACAACAGCGATCGATGAGCCGCCGAGAGGAAGCAATGTCTGCGGAAAATTCTTTACTGGTCCCCAACCCCCTTGCGACAGAAGATACTAACGAGAACACTTGCAGATGGGTGCTGAGATCCCCGGCGACTCCCTCGGCGACGAGTTCAAGGGCTACATCTTCCGCATCACCGGCGGCAACGACAAGCAGGGTTTCCCCATGAAGCAGGGTGTCATGGCCCCCAACCGTGTCCGCCTCCTGCTCGCCACCGGCCACTCGTGCTACCGCCCCCGCCGCACCGGCGAGCGCAAGCGCAAGTCGGTCCGCGGCTGCATCACCGGCATGGACCTGTCCGTCCTGGCCCTCTCCGTCGTCAAGCAGGGCGAGGCCGACATCCCCGGCCTGACCGACGTCGTCCACCCCAAGCGCCTCGGCCCCAAGCGCGCCACCAAGATCCGCCGCTTCTTCGGCCTCACCAAGGATGACGATGTATGTTGTTTACCGCCTTTCGTCTCATACTCGGTCATCGCCTATGCTGCGTCGGGACCGCCCGGGGGGGAGACCACGGCGTCTCTTTGTCGAGCGGGCCCGGCCTGGATAGAGTGTGAGAAAAGTCGACGGTCTGTTTTCCGGCGGTTCCCCTCGGGTGGGACGAGCATCTTGCTTCCTTCTTCTTGATTCGACATTTTTGCGACATGTTTCTTTTTGCTTTCTCCCTTTCCATTCCTCGAATTTTTTCCAGGTGAAGGGGAAAGAAGACCAAGAAGAACGGAAAACAAGATGACAAAGAAGGACAAGGAGCTTGTTCCATCCAAGGGTCGCCAAAGGAGACGCCGTCGCAACGAGTTCCCAAGTTCGTATCCCAAACGTGATGACTAACCTCGCCAACTCAATAGGTCCGCAAGTACGTCATTCGCCGCGAGGTCCAGCCCAAGGGTGAGGGCAAGTCCGCCTACACCAAGGCCCCCAAGATCCAGAGACTCGTTACCCCCCAGCGTCTCCAGCACAAGCGCCACCGTGCTGCCCTCAAGCGCCGCCAGGCCGAGAAGGTCAAGGACGAGGCCGTAAGTTTCTTTCTTCACCGGTTTCCCAATGCGCACACTAGCTAACCCAACTTGCACAGAACGAGTACGCTCAGGTCCTTGCCAAGCGTGTCGCCGAGGCCAAGGCCGACAAGGCCGACGCCCGCAAGCGCCGCGCCTCCTCCATGCGCAAGTAAATTTTGTGTGTTTCATGAGGCGTTGGTCCCCTTTGTTGTCTCTTTTGTAACGAAGATATAAAAAAGGATTTAAAAAGAGGTTTCAGCGAACAGGGAATTCCTTCTTTTGAGCAAAATTAGGAAAGTTCATGTGGAAAAATAAAAATGAGAAATACCACCCATCGACACACAATATCCGTACTGTAAAGCATTCGGGGCGTGGGGTGGAGCCGTATATTTCTCTGGCAGACTGCCATTTACATCATGAATATGTAGACGCATTATCGAACCTTGCACAATATATTCTTGAACCATCTATCTACTTGGGTACTCTATAACATTTGCCTGCCCAGCCAGTGACAGCTCTAACCAAAAAATTGCACGCATCAGTGTCATCGCACCCTTCCGCGACCCTCAAATCCAGCGCGGGCACAATTGGCGACGTTCATGTCGCTGCACAACTCACGACTACGGGATGAAGCATTTTGATGGTTGGATTAATCCAGTACTGTATTCTCTAATTACTGTTGCTAAAACAAAAAGAAATCATACTACTCCGCAACATCAGGCTTGTACCCGCCTCAAGGCCGGGCTCACGCTGGGGACCTGCACTTCCCCGTCGCTTGCAGTCGGCACTCGCAGCATAGATAGGCCTATCGTAACAACAATTCTCCATCCTCGTCTGTATAGCACCACCGCTAGTAGTACATGCGCATGCTTCTCTTCAATAATATGATCTCGCTTGTCGCGCGGAGCGACTTCTTGCTCTATGGGTTGTTTGAGTCTAGGCAAAACCAAAGTATTCGTTTCCGGCCGTGATAGCCTTATAGAGTTGGGCTCGTAGCGTATCGTAGCTGTCATACTCCGGAAGATCGAGCTCTACATGATTGGTTAGTATGCCATTTGACAGAAGTGTTGTGCGTGAGGACTTACGGTTGAAACAAGTGTGCGACGTTGGGAGGCGATCTTTGTCGCCATAGTCACGATGAATATTAAAGCGGCTCACGCCGTTCATGCCTTCAAGCTCCTTGAAGCCATTGAGGGGAACCTTACTGGTACCAGTGACGAACTGGAGCAACTTGGCCAGTTCTTCCTTGTCAAACGAACGAACTGCTCTCCAGAACCACTGTACCTGCTGAGATGACGGCGTGTAGTTGTGATATTCGCTGTTGCTGCGCCAATCATCAATGTCAATGTCGGGGAGACCAGAGATCAAGAGTTCCAATTCTTGCTCGTTAAAAATAGAAATCAACTCTGCGGGAATGATCTCGTGGAAGCCCTTCAGGAAGCTCTTCATCTGGTCTTTGACTGAAGTCAAAAGACGGTGCTCAACGACGAGGCGGACGTATTCCTGCTTGTTTTCTTCGGTGACGGGAATTTCGCGACCATTTGGAACAAGGTCGACAATTTTTGTGACGCCGAACTCGTCCTCCTCTTCTGAGAAAGTCTCCGTGATGATGTCGGTGATGTCGTTCTCGAGCATCCAGCACAGAGACTTGTAGTAGTCGGGGTCGAAAGACTCCATGTCCTTGACGGAAACTGACTTGCCAAGAATGCGCTTGTACACAGCACGGCTAAAGAAACAATCTAAAAGTCTGCCTTCATACAGAGCTTTGCCGATGATTCTGCCAATGAACTTGAAATGAATGCTGTCTGTGCTCTCACCAGCGTTGGAATCCTCATTCAAGTGGAACTTGCTGAGCTTGTTGGGGTGGAACGTGGTTCGATCAGAAGAGACCGGGATGAACAAGGCGTTGTTGGGATCAAACATTTGTCGCGCGAGAACCTGGAACCATTCTCTGGTAACACCACCAGCATCTACACCTTCTTCGCCGCCGAACCGAATGTTAAGTTTTCCGTATTTGATCTCGTCTCCGCTCTTGTAGTAGAGGTTGGCAAATGAGTCGCGGTACACGGACTCACGTCTGACTGAGAGCTGCAAAGGCGGGTATGAAGGGCGACTTGGACCGTGTGCAGCACGAGAGTGAACCGTGCGATTGAAATAGTTGCGCTTGTTGTCAAACTCGAGGACCTTGGGATTCCTAACCAACAGAGCAAATGTGCCGGACATCAGCTTAGGGCTGTGGCGAACAAGCTCGTTGAGGATACGACGATGCTCCTCCGTGAAAGAGAAAAATAGACTGGCGGTTTGTGACTCCACGACGGGGCTTGATAGAGATTCATCGCCGGCTTGCTGGCTAGGAGCAGTTTCATCTTTGTCCTTGGCAGTAGTGTTCTTGCAGACTACCATGAGAGACTCAATGAGGGGCAGCAAGATCGTCGCGACGCTGAGCATATTTTCGCGCTGTCGAATGGCACTCAAGCAGCTGCTTAGCTTGTCCCACATGCTTAAGAAAGTCTCGTTATGATAAAGAGGCGTAAGCAAGTCTTGCTTGCCCTCATCAGAGCTGTTGTCGGGAGAGGATTGGCCCGACTTCTTCTTGGGCTCAAAGAGATGATCCAAAGCAGTGAGTATTCTCAACAATTTGTTTTGATCGGAAGCTCCTGGTGAAAACTTGGCAAGGGCAACTCCTTGGATCTCGGTACCAGAGCTAGCCGCAAGAATATGTGGCAAGAGTTCAATCAGATCAGTCACGATATTCTCACTAAGAGCGCGGGCTTGGCGAATCAATTCTTGCCCGAATATAGCCTTGGTTCCAGGAATCGCGCAAAGGTTCTTGATAGTGGCAATGGTGTTTTGGAAAGTCTTGGAGCTGCATTCTCTGGCAACGAAAATTCTCACCACCAATGTGAGGTTTTCTTCGGGGATGACAGGGGGTTGTAACTGGCGGGAACGCTTTTGAGGCGTGTTCGTTTTCTCTGCGGTCTGCGCATTGTTGCTTGTCGAAGCTTCGTTTCCGGGTGCCGTAGCGCCACTAGGCGCTGTAACGTCAGTCTGCCCATCAGGCTCTTTCTCAGTCTTGGGTGGAGCATCAAGTGATTCTCTGCGTCGCCGCTCAAGGTTCTGGAGTGGCAGTGTTACTCGGTTGAGAAGATCAGCCAGATGAGTCATGACCAGGGAGCTTTCCGTAATGAGCTCGCGGTCCAGAAGTGTTAGCAAGGCGTTGATAGCATATTTACTCGCTTTGGAGTCCTTAGATTTCCCTTTGCGACCAAAAGCTTTACGGAGCGAAGCACCGACTGTCTCATGCTCCGTGAGGAAGAGCCATGGAATATGAGGATTGCGAGCGCAAAGGTCCACAAGCAAGTCAAGGCATTGCTGCACAATCAGCAATGGTGACGTCTCAGAGCTGGTTTGCGCTGTGTTAGAGACAGTCAGCGAGGTGAGAGTTCGCTTGAGGTTTTGAGGTGTGCGCGGTTCCAAGTCTCTCTCTTTGTCCTTGAGTCGCTTGGCCTTGATGGACAACTGACCAAAGCTGCGTTCAACAGCATTGATATCCGTGCTACCATCTTGAAGAATTTGAAGGAGGGTGCTGACGACCTCTAATCTGCTCTGACGGTTCTCGCAAACGTCTGCGAAAACGGCGAAAAGATAGTTGCGGAAGGAGCCCTGATGGGTAATGAACATGAGCCGGAGCAGAGTGGCCACACCCGCTTTATCGAGCATTTGGACAACCGTCTTCCGGGATGCCTTTGGCTCGGTTTCTTTGCTTGCCTGACCAGGCACGTTACTTCCACCCATAGGAGGCACACCATGTAGGCCACGCGGCAGAGAGACTTGCGGACGGTGTTGGTTCAGGGCTCGACTTGAAGCGGCCACTTCGGGGGTCAGCTGGTCTATAAAGCTTTGACCTTGTTGAAGCAAAACTTCGTCACGAAGCTCCGGAGGGAATGTTTGCAAGATACTTGCCGTGTCCATGTCTGCCGGGCGTGCGATGCCGGCGTTACTAGCTTGTCTTCGATTTCCCTCACGACGGCGCTGTTCTTGGCGTTCCTGTTGCGCAATCTCCAGCCGCAGCTCCTCTGGCAAGGCATCGAGGAACTCTTGGAACACCTCGGTAGACTCTCCTGCTGGCGCTGTTTGTAGCGCTTGAGAGCGTCGCTCACTAATAGTTTGAGCGATCACTTCCTCGCGGAACTCTTCAGGCAGGGCAGCTAGGTAGTCAGGGTCAATACCTAATTCAGTGATGTCAACCTCTTCTCCTCTGATGGTCGTCGTTACGCGAGGAACAGAGCTGGCCTCTGCCTGGGTAGCTGGTTCTCCATCGGCTGCGCTCTCCACGCCTTCCATAGCAGTGCTTTGCTCGTTTTCTTGTGCTGAGCCGGCTTCGGCCGCGGCCGCAGCATCGAGGGCTGCTTGGCGTTCTCGCTCCTCAGCCTCCTGGCGTTCCTTCTCGGCACGCTCCTCGGCTTCTTTGGCCGCCTTTTCTTTTTGCTCCTCTTCGAGCTTCTTACGAATCTCATCGGCACGCTTGCGATTTTCTTCATCAACTGCCATGACTTTCTTCTGGTGCTCAATAGCTGCGGGTGTGAGAGCAGCACTGATGGCATTGCTGAGCTTCGAGGCTTCAACAACGTGGTTGGCTCCAAAAATCATTCTGGCCTCTTCGCTGTAGCGGCTAATTGTTGATTCGGTAGTGAATGAAACGGCTTGGTGAGGCTCCTGAGAGATTTCTCGACGATGGTCGTGTCGTCCAGGTCGGATGGGTCCCAGGTCGCGTGGACCACCTGGACCGGTAATCTGCACATGAAACGCTTGGCCATTGTTATTGCGACCCATCATCGGCAGAAATTCCATCAATTCTCCGAGGAAACCCATGGGGCCGTCGATCATGTGGCGACCACCCCCAGTGAAAATGGTTTCAGGCAAGCGAAGTCCAAAGGAGTTGGGATTGCCTGGCCTTGAGGAGCTGTCGGTTTCGGCATCGTTACGCCGAAGCAAGGGATTTGAGCCATCCTCGGGGTGGTTCTGCTGGCCACCAGATCGGTGCATGCGGGAGAAGTAACTTCTGAAATCACCCCCATCGCGGTGAGACCCAGCAATGAATCGGCCGGGAAGGCCGCCTCGATTGTCCATTCTGGTGAAGACTGGCCGACGGTTGTTTTCTAGAAGAAGCAGACGATGCCGATCATCAACTTCAGGATTCATGCCATCCCAGCCAACGGAGGGCAGAGGGGGGAGATGATCCTCAGGAGCATAGAAGTCATCTTCGTCAAAATACTCCTCGTCCTCGATTTCTTCCTCATCTTCTTCATCCTCGTCAATGTCTTCTTGGTCATCATCCATATAATGTTCATCGAGCTCGTCCATGATCTCAGGTCCGTATCCTTCGTCATCACCCATGATAGCGCGAGCCATGTTATCAAGAAGATCTCTTGGTCCCATGCCGTGGATGTGCGCCTCATCTTCATCGTGGACTTCAGCCTCATAATCCAGGTCATCCGCGGCGTGCTCATCATTCTCATCCACGCCACTATCACTCTCCCAGGCTGAGTCGTCCTCGATCGGGTTTCCGTCTTCGTCAACTATCTCAACACGATCTTCCATGTCTTCCATGTCGGCCGAGTCCGCATCGTCGCCGTCTTCATCGTCGCTCTCGTCGTCCTCCTCATCATCATCCTCGTCGTCCTCATCATCGTCCATTATGACTTCAACAACGCCGGGCTCCCCATGGAGACCCTCAATCTCACCCATTTCACTCAATTCTTCATCGTCATCGCTAATGTTGTCTTCACCATCAGACATTTCCTCATCCCCATAGTCCATCTCTTCGTCATATTCATCGCCGTACATGTCGGCGTCGCCGTCTTCATCTTCTGACTCTGACTCGTCATCTTCATCTCTGGGCTCAAGCATGCCGAGAGCAGAGTTACGATAAAGATCAGGGGTTTCTTCACGGTCGTCTTCGAGATCAGACAGTGACGAAGAAGATTCATCATATTCTTCCTCACTTTGCTCCGCTCCGGGATCAGCTGCCACCAGGTTGGAGTGGCTGAGCTCTTTTGCAGTGTCAGTCAAGATGCGAAGCACGCGAAGGATATATTTAATCGCGCGCTTAACGCCAGGAAAGTTCAAGCTCAACTCGGCGATAGATGTGGTAAGCTTATCCAAGTAGCCTTTCTCGTACATGAGACGGCGAATTTGTGCCTGAGAGCGGGATTGATTCTTCTCCACACCCCGAGCTCCTGCGCGTTGGTGGTCTTTGTCTCTATCGCCAATCATGTGCATCATAAGCTCAGCGAGAGATTGCATACGCGAGTATCTCGTCTCCAGAGGCTCGTCGGACAGCGGGGCTCTCTCATACGCTCGCAAAATTGTATCAAGGACAAATTTGCGTACGAAGAGGAGGTCTGGCTCATCATCATAGGCAAACTTTTCCTGGCTCTGATTTGCGGGCTTTTCGCTAGTTTTCGACACCAATGCAACGAGGACGCGCTGAGTCTGCGCAGAGGTGGCAAGTTTCTTCTTTGCAGCAATATTGTCTGCGGTGCCGGCGAGGTTGCCTTGGCAAAGTAAATCGTATATGAGATAGTTCAAAATGCCAGTTCTAGGCTTGATGGGGGTTCCAGTCGAAACAGGAGGGGCGCTTCGCTTAAAGTTGATGAATTCAACTTTAGTTCTTGTGTAGCTTTGAAGAAGCTCAGACAGGCAGTTTAGGAGGAAGCACCTATACACAAAGATAGGGTGTTCTTCGGACTTGAACTGTGGCTTTGTCTGTTTCTTGTCGGCGGCTTCGGCAACGTTTGTTTCCTTGTCCATCTGTTCTGAGCCGGCATCGCTCATGTCAAGCTCGGGCTGGACATCTTTGGAAGGATTCGCTGGCTCTTTATCGTCAACTTCTCTGTAGTTAACGAGCTCACACAGAAGGAAGTGGACAACACCATCTGGATTCTCCACAACCGGACGCTTGCTCTCGGCGACTTTGGGAGCGTCGGCCATTTCCTTGTCAGCTAACTCCGTCGACGGCTTGACTTCATCTGGGGTGTTAGCGGCGTCCGCTGCAGCTGGCTTGTTCTGGTCTTCGGCGCCAGGCAGATTTACAGACTCATTGGAGGCAGCCATTCCATCTTTGAGCATAACGGTGTTCGATCGACCTCCGCCCTCACTTCCAGCAGGAGACCACCTAGAGAAGCGAAGCATTTCATTTGAGACCTCCACAAAGAGCTCGGGGGCACGAAGAGCAATTGGTGCGAGCGTTCGTAGGTAGGCGGAAACATCGGCATGCCCGCGATTGTTACGTTGGACATTAGGAAATTCGGCCTTGATCTCTGCTCGGATAATTTGACGAAGAGTCTCCTCATCTTCAACAATATGTCTCAAAGTGGTAATGATATGTGCCGTGAGACGAATTTGCTTTAGTCGTTCCGAGCCGTGCCCAGCTAGTTGCTTTGCCATGAGGAATAGGCGCTGGAGGTTCTTCTTCTGTCCCATATGCTTGGCGAGTTGGCGTCGTCGAGTGACGATGACCAAGACTCTCAGAATGGATGTTGCCAATATTTCTTGTTTCCCAACGCGCGGGAGCAAGTCGAGCAACGACTCCAAAATATCTAGTCTTTGTTCATCGCTGATCAGGGACACACCGAGTTGCACCACAGCAGGCTCTACGGGGTCGTCGACAGACTTTGGCGCTTTCCACAGAGCGGCCACTGGTCTTTCATCGTGCGACAGGAGGGGTTCAAGGACGAGCAAGATGTAGGGGATCCAAGGGGGCAGCTCATCCGCTACACCGGAAGAGGGGGATTTGAGAAGGTCAACGTATTCGCCAACCTTGTCTCGCAGGCAATCAATGTTGCTGTCAAAGAAGCTTTGGTCTTGAAGAAGCAAAGCGAGTAAGTGGGCATATGCCGCAATGCATTTACCATTCTTCTTCTTCTCTTCAGCGTCGAGAGCCAACGACGAAAGAGCAAAGGTGAGCGTCACGCCAACCTCTTCTTGCGCGGCTTGATCCTGGTGCTGCAGGACCATTGTCTGGATCAACTCAGACACTTCAATAGCGCAGTCTGAGTGGGTACGAATAACATCCAACGAGTGGTCGATAAGGTTGGAGCGAAGGTTGGTCCTCAGACCATCGAGCTCCTCTTTTGTGCCTGAGAATTGCCCTTGGCTGGCCTCGGCGGTTGGCTTGGCGTCTTCGTTTTGGCTAACATCAGCGGCCTCTTCCTGCCTCTGACCCTCTGTGTCAGCATGGCCACCCTCTTCCAATCCTTCTGTGAACGTATCCAAGGACATGCGGTCTGCCTCGGAAGTGCTGGTTGCAGTGGAGGGGGCTCGCTGTCGAGATCTTGATGTTTCAGGTGTCTTGTTCTTGTTGACTTCCGCATCTTCTGTAGGAATAGGGTTTCGCGGTCCAGCAAGACCAGCCTTGTGGGCTCGACAGTAATCTCGGGCACTGGAGACATTGCCATTTGCACGGAACACGGCCTCGTGGACAAGATCTTCATCAAATCCTACATTCAGCAAGTCGTCTATGACTCCGCGAACAGGGCTCCAGTCGAAGCGGACATCTGTGTAATTGAGAAGTGAGAAAGGCGCCTTGTCCTTGGGCGTTGAGGTTGGTTCATTCTCGGCGGAAGCAACCAGCTTGAGAATGTCTAGAATGCGCTTCGCTGTCTCATCTGAAACATGCTCGACAAATGAAGAATCCCAGAGTTCCAAGATTGGAGGCAAGATGGCGCAGCGAAACTCCACGACAATCTGCAAATATATATTGGATACGACTTGATTTCTGTCGGTATGGCGTTGAAGATTGAAGTGGTTACTTGTATCGACAAGGTACTTGCCGTTGACTAGAAGAACATAGAGCTCGAGGATCTTTTTTAAGCCAAATGCTGCAACCTTGGATCGCGACAGCTCATCAGGGCGACTGGCAATCGAGCCTTCACGAACAGCTTTCGTGAATATTCGCAGAATAGTGTTTAGCACATCCAATCCACCTTGCTCCTTGAAAGCAAGCAGCACGGGAATGATTATGTGCACATGTGAGCGATCAGGCTGTCGTCCAGGTTGGTGATCAATCAGCATTTCGTGAATGGTATGCATCATGATGATCCAGTAGTGAAACTCTTTGGAGCTTGGATTCAGGGTTGCAACAGAAGGTGACAATTGATCGAGCACTGTGGACGCCAGCTCTTTAGCCAATTCCAGGTGTCTGGGGCGGGGGTACGTATCCCCGTGTGTCAGCTCACGCCTTGGCACCAGCGCCTTGCCGATGTTCTGGAAGAGCGGGAAAGACGTAGGGATCATAGGATGCAGTAGCAGTTTAAGAGCCTCGTAGTTGTGGAACCTGGGTGTTTTCTGTTCTTCTTCCGTAGGTGATTTTGGAGCATCGGTTCCTTCCGCCTGTTTCCAGGCGCCTGTGCTGCTAAGAACATCGGGCAAGGAGGTGGTATTGTTGCCAAATGTAGCCGCCGCAGCAGCTGAGTCGCCCTCTGGAACCGAGCCGCCGCGCTTGATCGACCAATGCTGGGGAACTGCGGCCAGCTCGCCAGCTTCTTCGGCAAGAACTCCTCGAAGTAGTGGTCCCATTGACTTAATCAATTGCAAGTAGTAATCAAACGCATTGACTGGGTAAAACTGGAGAGAATGTGATCTAGACGAGGTAAAACATTCTGAAATGATCTTGATGAATGTCTGTGCATTCAATAAAGCCTTGACCAATTTGGTGCCAGACAGTAGGGGTTCCGGAAGATCGCCGCTAGGCAACTCGAGGTTTGTCGAAAGAAACGGACCAAAATAGGGCGGGAGGGCTTCTGTCTTCATAGAAAGGGGTTGAAGGACATCAATCGACGCCTGGGCACGTCTCAAGAGAGACGGAAGAGCTCGTGCCGGGGCATGTTCCACAAGCTGCCCAACGACGGAATTCATGGCTCGGCAAGCGGATGACTCACTGTAGCTGGCAGGGAGACTTGGGGACTCACAAATGTCGAGAAGGAGTTCAATGCCACCTTTTTCGATAAAATTGGTCTTGATAAAGGTGCTGGAGAGATATGAACCAAGAAAGCTTGCCAAAGCAAAAAGATACGGGGTGATAGAATCAGGCTTCTTGCTTGGGGTAGTGTCGCTAGTATTGTCTCCTGCAACCTTGGGTGTCGCGGAGTCTTGCATAGTGACATCCAGGTCACGGCCTTGCTTCGCTGGGAGAAGTCCGTCGTCTTTCTCCGCAATTCTCCCATGTTCATCGATAGAAACAACCTTTCCATTGCTATCAGTGCCGAGGAGGCGTATTCCCCAGTTGTCTTGCTCGGCCTTGCGAATTGCAAGATAGCGAACCTTGGCAACCATGTCAATGACTGCGTTTGAGATTGCCGTTCTAAGCGGAGGATGATGGCGGGCGAGCTCGTCAAAGCTTCCACCAATGGTGTTCGCAAGATCGATATCTACTTCCATGCATCTGACGTGTTCGGGGCTCTCAAAGATTGAAAAGTAGCTGTCGAATGCGCGCGAAGATACAACAAGCTTCATTCCAGAGTTGTTTAGGGAGATGGAGTTTAGCACCTGCGGGACAACATTGATTGCCTCGGATGACGCCAGGATACCTCTGGCGACAACATCGCCGCGCTCGGATGCACGGAGAAACTCTTCGCTCGGAGGATGCGCTCGCTGGTCTTTCTCAATCATGGCTGTAACGTCTGATCCCTCCGATGCATCGTTTGAACCCTCTTCAATCTCTTTTGTGTCGCCATCCTGTGCGGCATCGACAATGCTTCGACCAGTGATGGCTTCGAGATATGTCTTGATCATACCTGATTCCGAAATAGCCGCATAGCTAGTAGGATCATTGTTGATAAAATCGCTCAAAATAAGAACCGAATTCGTCCAGATAATGGAGCCGAAGGACTTTTTATCCCTGATGACATCTCGTAGACCGGCAAGAAGGTCAGACTTCTCTGCCAAGTTTCGCAATAACCGCTCCGTATTGCCACTATAGCTGTACGAATTGGACATGATGCGGTGAACAAATTTCAAAAGCCACTTAAGAGTTTGCTGCTGGTAGTACGGCACCTCGTAATCGACGGCGCTGGATTGATGATCCGGCGTGATACCCTTAGAGTTGGCTACCAGCTGCTTCGCCTCGGTGACAGTATCGACAACCAGCTTCGAGACAGCGTCAAGCCCATCAGCGTTGAAGAAGGCGTTGAAAGCATTAGGATATGCCCAGATTAACCCGTCTAAGAAGGCAAGAACCATCGAGTGGTGGCGCTCAGCTACACAGGAGCGAATATTCAGAATGTGAACAAGAATCTCCATAAGACCCGCCGAAGCCATCTCACTGCCCACTCTAGTAGCCATGGATAGGTTGAGAGTGAGGGAGAAGAGATTGTTGCGCCAGTTGTCAGTTTCGGTCACTTGATCACCGTCATCTTCGGGTTCGGTCCTCTCCATACCGGCCACTGCTTTGCGAATGACGTATAGAAGAATACCATGATTCACGTTGGCGTTGAGAGCTGACAGAACATCTTGACAGCGGGACTGGAAGCTAGAAATGGCTTCCATTAACGCAAGAGAGATTGTCTGAAGCCACAGCGGCGCCTCCGTGGTACCATCCGACGACGGGTGAATGAGCTCGGCGAGTTGGTAGACCAGTTGATAGCGGCGGGTCTCGTCCATATCTTGTCTGAGGATTTTCTCCACAAAGTTTGACTCGGTGTGGATGTAGGCCAAGTTCGTGATAGCGAGCAATCGGGCACCCAAGAGCTGCTGGCGAGATTTCTGCGATCCTGTAAGAGCTTTGGCAACTCTGATTCGGTGAAACGCCTCATACTGGGAGGCCTCGGTCATGTCGCTCGGGAGCTTATTCAACAGCTGGCTCATTGAGGATGCAACAACCACTGACTGCGGAATGTCAAACGTTTTCTGTGCAGATCCGTCTGCCTCATCCGATATGCCTGGCGTCCGGGGAAATGAGGGAGACGACTCCTCGTTCTGGGTGTTTCGGCTCTTGGGGGTATGCTGGGTTCCGGCTACTGTCGAGCTGCGACGCAGCGGGGTCGGCGTGGAAGGCTGGGAAGACCGACCAGCCTCGACCGGCGCATCTTGGGGCGCTTTTGCGTCTTTGGGATAGTAACGCAGCTTCACATCACCCCAGTCTGACCAACGCTTGTCATCGGAAGTGGCTAAGGCAACCAAGTCGGTTGCATGAGACTTGGGGGCACTCTTGGACTGCGTTGATGCCTTGTCTTTTGATCGCGGGGTCGGGGTCGCTGTTGGGGTTGGGTCGGCTAGATTGACTATTATCGTCTTTGAAAAGGCCTGTGCTATTTGCTGGACACGATCCAAGTCAATATTGTAGTGATTGGCAAGGAGCGCGGCGCTGATGTGGCGGGACGAGGTGCCGATCCGCTTGACTGACGCCTGGTATCTCTGTGCAAGCTCAGAACCAACTTCCAGAGCAGATATCAACAACGAAAGGGCTGTGCTGTTTAGGAGGTCGCTGAGATGAGCGCTACTGGCGTAGATGCTTCGGTTTCCGCAATGCTCGAGCAGCAAACGGGTAAAGGTCAGAACAGCCTCAACGAGCTCTCGATCTCCTTGGTGACTGTAGCCCAGCTTTTTCAACTCGTCATCATCCCACTGCTTCTCTTCCGCGAACGATCCCTGTCCGGTGAGGTTGCGCAAGATGTAGCAGTCGAAGTCGTCGGTTTGCGGTCCGAGATTCAGCCTGTAGGTGGTGCAAAATGCCTCGAGGATGGAATCGAAGCGATTCAGCAGGGGAATCCAGTGATACAAATCGCCTCGTCCGAATGGCCATCGCGTCGGATATGTGGCAAGATGCTGTGGTAATAGCGGAAGGGAGATCGTGGAGGCGGCATCGACGTAACTCTTTAGCCAGGGAGACTGCGGGCAGTTGAGGTTAGCGTATTGAAGGTGGCGGAATCTGTGGGAATAAACATGAGCTTACCAAGGTCTCACGATGCTTGGGTTGCATCTCCTTTGTGATTTTGCCCATGGTGAAAGCGGAAACGGCAGTGCCGCATGAACAAACTCAAGCGTCCCCTCCGCTCTCTTATTCGGCCTGTCGTGGCGACAGCGTTCCTCGCCTAAGCGGAGTGTCCTCAGCCGGACAACCCCTGAATGCCTGGCGGTTCGGTGCTCCTCTCGGCGTGCGGGTTTGCGGACGGTTGAGGGGATAGACGAGCTCGCTCAGTTTGAACAAGCCTTCGGGGAGAAAAGCGGTCGGGTGCAGGGCACTGTGGTACCGGCCGACAGCTGTAGCGGGAGGACTGTGATAGTGGCGATAAATGAAGTAACACAAATCTTCTGCTGGGCCTCGAAACACAAGTCGGGCGGCAACTTCGAAAGCGGGTGCAGGTCGCCGTTCGAAGAGCTTTTCCCAACTTTGGTTGTGACGTAGGCGATACTGGGTAGAGATCCCTGGGGAGCGTGCTACCAAGATGCAGTCGAGTGAAAAATGCCCAGCCTCGCTCTTCTGCAGAAATGAGAGCTGGAGCCGGGATGAAGATGCTTTTCAAGTGTTGGCGGTGGTGATGGAAGAAGAAGTTCGGTATCAAAAATGTTCAGGCAAGGCCTGCTCCAGGTGCCATGAGGTGGGCCTTTGCGTAATGGGCGTGTCAAGCAAGCAGCGCAGCGGGCAGTGTGAGTTGGAGGAGGGCGGTGTTGGGGGACAAGGCAGGCATGTACCGTGCAGGCGTAATTTGCGTGCAGAGGTACAAGTGGTGGTGGGGAACGGTCATAGCTCTCTCAAGGCTGTTGCTGGCTGTTGGAGGCAGCTATTTTAGAGCGCTAACTGGGCGGGCGCACCGGATTAACTGGCCGGACGAGGTGAGGCGGCCAGCCAAGAGGCCAGCCAGGCGGCCAGCAAGGCGACCAGGCAGCCAGGCACAGTCGACAGCACATTGATGACAGGGCCGCTGCCCCACGTGTAAATCGGCCACTGGATGATACCCTGTACCTGGGTTGGGGGTTTACGGGTTGGGCTGGAGCGCGTGAGTGATTTGGGTTGTCAATCCCAAAAAGAATTTGGGCTATGTTATGTTGTGCACTTTGGTGTTTGGCAAGATCTACTCGTGTGTGCGTCTTATTTGTTTCTTCTGCCGGGTTCAATCTGGTGATGTTGGGACAATGGCAAAGTGGCAGCAAGATGACACAAGCTTTTAGTGCGACAATGGGTACAAAGTAAAGCAACAGTAGGTCATTACTGATACACAGAAATGTAATTAATGAAACGAACAATGCTACTCGTCCCGAAATTAGGAGAGCCTACAGCCAGCGGTTGCCAAATCATCCTCGCGTCGATCTCGCCTACAAAAAGGGTCGGAGACGTAGCAATTCGTAGATCATGTTTGCTAGCACCGATTTGGAAGCGAGACAGTACACCCTCTTAAACACAAGCAATCGCGACAAGGCGCGTTGGCCGCGTTGGCCGCGTTTGCGGGGAGTCTTTGTTGGAGAAGGGATGGAATGCTTCAAGGCGCGAACTTGTTCCGAGACTCAACAGCGAGATGTGCCTGGAGTGTGAATACAACTTTGTTGAGCAGGACAAGGTGAAGCGCCAGCCTCGTCGCCGTCGAAATCACACAGGCGTGGGTGAGATTAGCATCTCCTGGTAATATTATGCACCAGGTGGAAGTCATGGTCGCCGTGGTACTAGGCAGGCTATATAAGACAAATGGTTAATTGCAGCGACTTGGCAGAGGCAGCCACATGACAGCGGACAATGAACATATATGATTACAGTTTGCGCAACAAACACGCGCCGAGACAAAAACTGCATACCACAGTGGTCAGAGTTTTTAGTTGCTTGGTTGCCTCTGCATGTGTTTGGTGTGCTACAGCCTTCTTCAACACGCGAACAGCCCACCCACAGCATTCATACCTAGTCGACAGTCTACGACAGCCACTGACAGCATCAACGCCGGAGATGCTGCGCCGCCAGGGCACACAGCACGCTGCACAATGCCATAAATGCCAAAGAACGGGTGGCACAGGGCCTGAAACCACGCTAAAGTGCACAACGGGGTCGCGCTGGAGATCAGCCCACAGTTTGGCTGCGGCCTGCAGGTCTGTCTGTTCCTGCGCCATGCCATGCTGGCGCTAACTCAGAGGGAGGCTTGCCTACACTGGAACTTTGGAGGGAGAACGTTCCTCGGCTTGGATGCACGTTACATAGGTAGTTACCAGTACCAAACCGCCGCAAAAAAGCTACCTCACCTTGCATACCTGCATGGCGGCATGGCTGCTTGGTTGCTTCCTTGGCTCTACCTAATGAGGCACTGAACACGCTAATATTAGCACCCCAGCGCCCCAGCACCCCTGCCAACACGCACCTCGCCCGCCCACTGCTCTCGCCAGTCACAGCGTGCTACCTGCTCCAGTAAAGGGGAATCGCAAGGGGGCGGGCCACATCGCCAACTCCCGCTGGCGCCACCACCCCTAATAAACTGACATTGTCCTCACGGCCGGGCCCCTCTCAACACTCCTTCAAGCTGTTGCCACGGTGCCTCTGTTCTGCAGCAACGCATCTTCTACAGCACCAATACCCGTCAGATTATACAGCATTCTCATCGCCGCCCATTGCCTAGCTGGCCTAGCATACGACTGTCGCGGATGCACGTGCGTGCTCGGCTCTGAAGCATCACTGCATCACAAGATTCGCGACCGACCTTATTTCGAGCCTCCAAATTCGACGCAAACATGTCTCAGCTCGACAACGCTCACGAGGACGAGCATCACCCTGCAGAGGCTGCAGAGGACAAACGCTCCTCCGTTGGCTCCTCTGATGGCGAACCTGTACGTTCTTTCATTGCGCTACAGGGCTCTTTCTACCGAGCAATCACGCAGCCCAGAGACTGCTGCGTCGCTAGAAGCCTTGCCAACGAAACTAACATGCTCCAGCCCGCCGCTAACGACGAATCGTTTGAAGACGCCGTCGATGCTGTCGATACCGTATCCGTACGATCGCTGACCAAGAGAGCTGCCTCAACGTCCAAAGCACCCGCTCCGGAACAACACCACGAAGCCGAAACCAATGAGCCTACGCACGAACATGCCCACAAAGCCAAGCCAGAGGCTACCGAAGACGCAGACACCAAATCGCAGCGAGAATCGTCGCCGCTGTCCAGACGACTATCTACCACATCCAATCTCGACAATGTAAACCTAGATGACGAGGCTGCTCCCTCCGCCGATGGTACGAACGATTCCGCACCGATCACGACATTCAACAAGCTAACCGACTTTGAAGGGGAGACCAAAGAGTCCGCCGAAAATGGAAAACCACCCAAGACCCTGTCCCTCAGCAGCATCACCAGCGCCCTCCCCACGATGCCCTGGTCCCCGCCCGCTGGCTCATCGCCTGCAAAGAGCCCTGGCGCATCGTCTACCGCCACAACAGCGCCTCCCTCCACAACCGCTGCAACGCAGCCTCCACCGCCTACAAGAAAGCTCACTGGCGCCTTCTCATGGCTCTCTCGAAACTCGACTGCCAAAGATAGTGTGCCTACCCAACAGACGACACAGCGACGAAACACTGCCAGTTCTATTGGCACATTAACCAGCAACCCTGAAATGATGCTTGGCAAGCTAGAAGAAGAAACCGAAAACACAAAGGCGGAAGCCCGAAAGAGTCTCAAGGACCGGTTCAAGCTGCTGCGTATGCAGCAAGAGGCGGGCATCCCTCCTCATGCACTCGAAGACGACAATGGTACCGCCGGGGCTGGTCTCGGGTTGGTCAACGGTGACGAGACATCGACCGCCAGCGACCTGGCCTCACCAAGTCCAGTGCCCACTCCTACCGTCGACCTCGCACCTGGCACTGTCTCTGGGGTCGATGCTGGCCCTTCGGCCATGCCAGAGGCCCAAATAGACTGGGATCTTTGGCAGTCTGTCGTCTACGAGGGGCCGGCCGTCGTTGCACGTACCAGCGCGGAGGAACTCAACCGCGCCATCACTACCGGGATTCCTAGCGCCATTCGAGGTGTCATCTGGCAAGTGCTGGCACAAAGCAAGAATGCCGAGTTGGAAGCGACATACAAGGACCTCGTTGTCAAAGGCACGGACAAGGAAAAAAAGCGCCACAGCAACAGCACCACCGCAAGCGCATCGAGTGCCAACAGCAGCGCTCAGAATGGAGATACGGTTGCCTCTTCAGCATCTTCTGTCCGATCTGACCGCTCTGGCACAAATGCCAGCATGTCATCCAAAGCAGAAAAGGCTAGCGAGCCAAGCCCCAAGGCTCAGGCTGCCGCAACTGCGGAGCGCAAGAAGAGAGAAAAGGAGGAGGCTGCAGCGCTGCAGAAGCTCGAAAAGACCATTCGCCGTGATCTTGGCGCCAGAACCAGCTATTCCAAATATGCTGCATCTGCAGGTCTGCAGGACGGCCTGTTTGGTGTCTGCAAGGCTTACGCCCTTTACGATGAAGGTGTCGGATACGCGCAGGGCATGAACTTCTTGATCATGCCGCTCCTGTTCAACATGCCCGAAGAGGAGGCATTTTGCTTGCTCGTCCGCCTGATGCATAACTACGACCTTCGAGAACTCTTCATTCAGGACATGCCCGGTCTCCACATGAGACTGTATCAATTTGAACGCCTCCTAGAGGATGTAGAGCCAGCATTGTACTGCCATCTCAAGCGCCGCGGAATTTCTCCCCATCTATATGCCACGCAGTGGTTCCTCACTCTCTTCGCTTATCGCTTCCCACTGCAGCTCGTCCTCCGCATCTACGATCTTATCCTCGCGGAGGGTCTCTCCGCGATTTTGAGATTTGGTATTGTTCTGATGCAAAAGAACGCAAGCCTGCTGCTCGGCATCTCCGACATGCAGCAGCTCACAACTCATCTGAAAGACAAGGTCTTTGATGTGTACATTGACAAAGACCCTAGTGCGGGAAGTCTGCTGGAAAATGGATTTTTCGGAAGCTCAAGTGCCAGCATGGACAAAGAAGTGTACCGTGCCGACCAGCTCGTCAAGGACGCGTCTGAAGTCAAGCTCGCACCCGGGACGTTGAAGATGTACACTACTGAGTGGGAAGAAAAGACCAAGGCCGAAAAGGACCGCGAGACAGAGCTCCATGAGCTGAAGATGGCCAACCAGAGCTACGCCATCCAGCTGCGCAAACTGGAAGAAAGAGTCGAGGCCTGCGACCGCGAGCAAGCCGATCTGGCAACCGAGCTCGTTCACACCAAAGTTGAAAACCAAGAGCTAAAAGATGAAAACGAGAGCCTCAAGGGCCAAGTCCAGGAGCTTCGCGTCGTGATTGAGAAGCAACCGACTGAAATTGAAGAGACCTGGAAGCTTGAACGAGATAATCTCATGAAGCGTAATGAAAACGTGCACGAAGAAAACACAAAGCTGGAGCAAGAACTAGCAGAACTGGAGGAGGAGCTTGTTCAGACCAAGATGCAATACGCCGAGGTACGTTGTCTGGTGCAATTTCGCCGAAATCCTACTAACGCATCATTGCAGATCAACTCACAACATGAGACACTCAACAGAAAATGGAGCGACCTGAAGCGGCAATTTGCATAGTTGAGCTCTACTTTTACTCAGTGCGGATTATGGCAAGGAAAAAAGACTGTAGAACAGTTGGTACTGTACATATTACCTTGATAAAACGCACATGAGGAGCTTGTTGGAACAAAGCTGCGGTCCAATGGCAATAGAAATGATTGAGCATGGCCCACGATTTTTTCTGGGCATGTATGGTATTGTCGTGGTAGTCAAGATGAGGACAAACAAGCGAGCACATTTATGCCTCGGCAGTTTTTCAGTTACGCATAACGCCTATATAGATTCATGAGCATGAGCCATAAAACGGCGTTTGACTAAATGCTTTACACATGCAATGCGTTGATTACATCTGTCACAGTGCTTGCAATTCGACGATATTGAATTGATGTAGTTTTATTTTTGTGCAAACTCCCTAATGGACCCAATCCGATGCTTACATGAAGCTCATCATGCCCTGCTCATGCCAAAACGTAGAATGTGCAAAAGACAGGAACAAAAATCCTTGAACACCATACCAAAGAGGCCATGCAGAGACAATCCACAGCTACCAGACAGCGGCGCTCTCCCGGCCGAGCCAAGGTCAAGTTTTCTTTTTGGTTCTTTTTTTAACAAGCCAAATAAGCGATGCGCTTATTTGTGGAGCTTCTTCTGGTAGAAAGCGAGCTCCTCACCCTCCAGGATGTAACCGTCGCAGCGGCCGGACTGGCCGGGGCGGCTGGAGATGATGGCGAACAGGCGACCGGCCTCGAACTGCTTCTCGACGGCGTGCTCGACCTTGCCGCCGGCGGCGAAGCGCTCAGCCTGCTTCTTCTCGACGGACTTGGAGCGCTTAACCTCCTCCTCCTTGATGCCCTGGGCCTTTTGGCGGCGACGGCCGATGGGCTGGCCGTAGTGGGCCTCGTACCACTGGCGGAAGGGGGCGGCGTCGATCTGGACGACGGCGCTGCGGGTCAGGGTGTTGGTGCGGACCAGCTCGTTGTTGGACGGGTGGTAGGCGACGGCGATGACACGGGTCTTGCGGGTGCAGCCCTCGGAGGCCCAGGCAAAGTTGCCGCTGTCGAGGCGGAGAGCACGGTACTTGTGGTTACCGCCGCGGGTGCGGACGGTGTGGACACGCTTGGCGCCGATACGGGTGCTGGCACCCTGGCGGCCAGCCTCGAAAGCGCGCTTCTTCCCTATTGTCAAAGGTCAGAACGCATGTTCTAAAGCAAAGTTTGAACATACGGGCTTTCGGCAAAAGAATCGAGTCAAGTTGCGGTCTGTGTGAGATTGGCAAACCCTCTCCGCTATTACGCGGAGAGAGATTGGTCAAGACACAGTCGCCCTTTTACTCTCTCCTCCTCCAAAACACAGATATTTTTTTTCCCATTGTATGTTATAAGGATCAGTACGCACGGTAGTAGGCACGCTTGGCACCGGTGGCGGAGCGCTTGTGACGGGAGTCGCGAGAGATACCCATGATTGCGAGTTCTGCGGAGCGAAGGAGAGGTTAGCAACGATTGTCTTGCTTGATTGACAGGGAAGAGAAGAGAAAAGACCCAAGAGGTGACACGACGATTGACAATGGGATAAATCCCCAAGTTGACGAGAATAGCTTCAACCAGCGCGGGCGACACAGGAAAGAAATTGTAGAATATTCGAGCCGAGTGTGATTCGCCAATGAAGTGATGAATGATATCGTCGTCGTCGTCTCTCGTCGTGTTCCTCAAGGCGTGAAAAAGAATTTCAACTAACCTGATGATTCTGCTGCTCACCAGTTGCAATCTAGAATTGTCGGATGGATGTGGCAGGAGTGAACTTTTCGACTCGAGACCCGTTGGTGGAGGGCACAATTGGAGCGAAAAATTGTGGTTGTGGGCTGGGGGTTGCGCTAGCCCCAGGTACGTACCTTGCGGTCAGGGCTTCTGGCAGAGCTTTTGGCCCCGGCAGATTGGTTGTTCCGCAGTAGATGCGAGGACGGTCACGTGGTTCCGAATTTCCTTAAGCGAAAACTGAAAGAGGAAAGTGGGTCTTTTCGAGATCGCACCCTTGCTAGCGCCGACTAAAGCCAAAGTACTGTTTGGTGCTTTTGCTATGGGCCGGTACTTACCTACAGGGAGCTGTTTGTGCAGAGCATTGAAGCCTCACGACCTCTTCTCATGGCCATGGCTAATCGATTTTTTTTCTAATTTCATAACGTCGCTGGCGATGAATGGTAGAATCGCCCAATGCTTGACTTCCGTGAGCACACCGCTTATTGGAGCCCGTGAACTGTGTGCGTAACCATCACCGCCTCAAGCAATACGATGAACAGCCAGTTTCAAAGCCCTAGCCGCTAATATAAACAAAAATAATGGCCTCAAGTAGGTTCTTACTCTTGCATCGTATGGATCAAATGCTGAGGCTGCTCGTTTGCCAGCTGCCTGCCAACAAAACGCTAGCTGCAGCAGACGCGCCGTCTGCCAACTGTCGATGTTCGTTTGCGACCGGCAAATCAAGTGTACACGGCAAGACAAAAATTTCCTCGCTGGCTCAAAATTCACCATTCAACATTTACAGGCTGTCTATTTGCTGAGATTTACTCGAAAATTCTTGCTAAGAATATTAGCTCACTGCCTGACTGACACAAGCACTGGCCGAATGTACTCTCATCGCCTCCTCTGAAGGGTTGACAACTTGCCACGTCAGATGACGCAGGGATCTGGGAATCCAGAAGGCCAAGGATCTCGAAACTCAGAAATTCATGGCCGTATGGAAATGAATCCATGTGCCGCAATTTTTGAGCCTGATGGGCCGAGCATCCCGTGCCGTAGTGCCTCACCCGTCCTGTGCAACGAAGATTCACGTGTGCCAGACTTGACGAGCAAACTTTACTCGGATTCAGACTCTTCGCCAGTGTTTTCAATTGTGCGTATAAAACCACGGAAGAACCGAAACCACAGTCACTGACACGTATTAGGTTGATACGCTGTACTCGGCGCTTCCGCTGCCCAGCTGGACACTGGAGCCGCCGCCGCCCCAACCAGGCCCGTATTATAATACCTTTCCGAGTTTCACTGCCGACTCACCAATGGCCATTCATCCCCCGGGATATTATCACGGTTTCAACAGCCCCTATTACCCGTTTCCATCCGGGCCATCGCCATGGCCTCTCCCGTTCGCAAGCCCGTGTCGCCAGCACTACAATCTTTTCCCTATAAGCCCAACACATCCACATGAAGAAACATCCAGCACTGTCGCAGCAAGCCAAACAGAGTCGCCAAGCATTGCAAACAACGCTATGCGACGGGTCTCGCGTCGTGGCAACTAGTATTCACACGAAAGCAACTCGTCCACTAGCTCGTGGTCCTCGGGTTACATCCCATCGCCCACTAGCTCGAATGTCACCTCTCAGCGCAGCTCGAGGCGAGGAAGCGCAAACGCCTGGCAGCCCTCCTCAGCCCAGATCACAAAATCGCAGGCAGCAGCTGCTAGTTTTAGCCCCTTGAGAAATGCTGCGCGAGATGTAACCAGCCGAGGCCAGAGGCCCATTCAACAAGCACCCGCAAATGCGCCACTGGAGCCTGCCGCGGTTCGACGTCGACAAACCAACAGGCCGAGGCACGTACAGCAAAAAATTGATGCCAGCGCAGACCCTCCACTGTGGTCGCATTCAAGACGATGGACTAGTGGCGAGAAGAAGGAGCTCATGGCCTACCAAAAGATGCGACAGAATATTCATTACATCGGCGCTGATGACTCGCCATTTGTGCCACAGAACGCGGCGGAGCTAGCTGCCCTAAAATTTACCGTGGCGGAAGAGCGGCGCAAGGCCATTGCCATCAAAGTCGAGCGGTTGACTGCAGAACTGTCCAAGAAGGGCACGCTTGGCCCGAAAGCAAGCATCAAGGGCCATTCACTTTTTTGCCTGAGCAATACTTGCTTTGACGACAAGGATGAGATGGATGGAGAGATTTGGCCTACGATTGTTCAGCTCAAAGAGGAGGGAGATCGGCGCGCCGAAGGCGCCAGACGCCAACTTCCGCTACCAGAAAAGGTGTATAGAGGTAGTTGGCGCCATGGAATCAGCGATCAGCTAGGCATTCTTCCAGTGGACAGCTTAGCCATGCAGGCGGACGGACAAAGTGAAGTGGGGAATGAAGATTTACCAAATTGGCTCCAGGAAATGATTGATTCATGACAAATTATCGTTTAGCTATGCTTGGATTTAAGGCTTGGAATACAGTGCAGATAATCCCCAACAAGTCGCCCGCGTGTAAGTGCCAGCATGTGAATGTGAATGCGCTGTGTAAGTGGCGTCCAGCCTTGGAGGCTGTTTGAACGACAATACAACAGTCCGGTATAAAAAGGGGTGCAATAGGAGCGCTTCAAAAGGCTCCTAAAATGCAAAACTTGAAAAGGCAACAGATAAAGCAAGAAGGTACCTCATTTATGTACTTTTCTCCGTCGGGATATAATGCTAGCTGCAAGCTAGCTGCCCAAATGCCACTTCATGAGGCCAGCCCCTGTCCTTGGGCAGACCCACTTTAAAACTGCTGTGCTGAGCTCAACAACTTCCTCTTAACGGGATTCTTTTCTTCTTTCTAGTCGCGTCACCCTGTTTAACCACCATCTGGACAAGCACGGCTCAGACAAAATGGCTCCCTCGACCACGCTCAAGCTTACAAACCGCTGTATGTTTCTCTTGGACACGCTTCCAGACTGTTCTCCTATCACGCCGCGCGATCTCAAGCTAACAGGTGCTCCTTTTCCCCCACTACAGCGCCGAAGCAGCCCATCAAGCGCCTCCCCGCCAGCATTGACTTGCCCGCGGGTGCGACGGTCGAAGATGTGAAGAAGTCCATTGCCAAGCAGGCAGGAATCGGTGATTTCAACCGCATTGGTCTCTTTGACACCACCACCAAGAAGACCTTGAAGGACCGCAGGGCTCTCATCTCGGATCTCCCTGCTGTCTTTGACGCTGGTGAGGTGCTCGTCAAGGACCTCGGTACGAACGCATGGCTTGATCATTTAGCTTGTTAATACTAACAAAACAACAGGTCCCCAGATTGCCTGGCGCACCGTCTTCCTCATCGAGTACTTTGGCCCGATCCTCATTCACGCCGCTGTCGTCGCCGCCCGCCCTTACATCTTCCCTGGTGGCGACAAGCCCATGTCCAACACCCAGTGGCTCACCTTTGGCCTGATCATGGCGCATTTCTTCAAGCGCGAGTTCGAGACGGCCTTTATCCACAAGTTCTCCGCCAACACCATGCCCGTCTTCAACATCTTCAAGAACAGCTTCTTCTACTGGACGTTCTCTGGTCTCCTCTGCGCCGTCTCCATCTATTGGCCGAGCTCGCTCGCTGCCAAGGCCAACGAGCCTGCGATTGATGCTGCCGGTACTGCTCTATACCTGTTTGGCGAGATTGGCAACGCCCTCGTCCACTACTACCTGTCGACCCTCCGCTCCGCTGGTGGCACCGAGCGCAAGATCCCTGCTGGCTACGGCTTTGGCCTCGTCACCTGCCCCAACTACATGTATGAGATCCTGGCTTGGATCGGTGTCATTATTGTTAGCCGTGATTGGAGTGTTGCCCTGTTCATTGCCATTGGCGGTGCCCAGATGCTCGTGTGGGCCAAGGGCAAGGAGAAGGCCTACCGCAAGGAATTTGGCGACAAGTACAAGAAGAAGCGCTATGTCATTCTCCCCGGCCTCTTGTAAATGTTATCATGCGACGGCCGGTGCGTAGCCAAAAAAAGGAAAGCGGGACAAGTCTAGCTTTGGTAATATGAGAGCGAAAGAAAAGCTGGCAAATAGGCTGGCATGTCGTGCTGATGTTTAATGACAAATAATTTAGATACACCAGTCAGATAATGTGAGGTGCTATAATCCGTGTCCAGTATGAGTGAACTTTCTCGCCCCCAAATCACGAAACAGACAAGAAGTCCAGAAGCGGAAACATCACTTTCTTCCTTGCACTGTAGTACACTTCGATCTTCAGCGGAGACTCCTTCAAGTAGTTGGGGATAACAGCGCAAGCGTGACGGCTACAGTATCACGAGAAAACGGGTGAGAAAGTAATTTAGCACATTCCGAGGCCACTGATAACTAGCTTTATACAATACTGTATTACCACTAAATTCGCGTTATTTAGTGGTCAATTAAGACCTCGAGAGAGTAAAAACGGGCACACGCCGTTACTAGCAATTACTACCACTTGTTACACCTTGGAAAGGGCACTTGTGGCTATTGAATTGATGGTAATGTTAATGTATTCTTAAACTGCCTGCTAGAAGCTACCTAGCAGCCAATTCATACATGTAGCAAATATGGAAAACGAAATATGGAATTGCTTCACGACTCAATTTTTTTTTTGGCGTTTGGAACCATTGGAATATGGAAAATGGCCTATGGAATTGCGTTACGACTAAAAATGTCTACTCGTTTGGGAATAATTGCCATTATCTAAGTGTTGGACTAGGTCAATATACGTATCGTATGAGGGTATTCAGAGTTGTTGATGGTTGATTGATCTATTGAAGTTGCAGGCGTGCAGCCTGTAGAAGTAGCTATGGAAAAGTGAAAAAGAAAAAAAAACAGCAGATGGTGGCCTCTGATTGGCCACAACATAACTAGCGAAGTTAATTGAGCTGCTGGCTCGCAACACCAAGACCTTGATTTCATTTACGTTTGTCTATAGCCCTTGCACGACGTGAATAAAATGACTACTCCACGCCTTGCATCACGGTGTCGAGGCCTTTCCCCTCACCCTTGCCAGAAATGCTAGAGCCCAGGTCAATATTACCATATAGCCCGTTAATTGTCAGCGGTTGAAGCTAAGACTTTGCCAATGGCCAGCTTGTAACGCGTCGCGCGCGAGGAAGAGATGGCATTCTGCCTGGTACGTGCACGATCTTGCATTACTAGCTGGCGAGACTGAGCAATAGTCCATCATGGGGACCTTGCCCATAAGTGCCGGGATATTAAGTACGACCTCATTCGGTGGCGCATCATCGCTGCAAGCAGACGGAAACAGTCCCGAAAGTGATGAATTGTGAAAAAAACTCTAAGCAATAGCGCCGGGGTTGACTGCGAATCCTCATTTTCCAACCTGGTCGGGAAACCCCCTGGCGCTAGCAGAGGCCACTGCGAGGTCGATACCGAATCGGATCGCGTGCGCCGCCAGGCCCCCCTGCGAGTGCAATTAAACTCTAGCGACAGGCCATGGATGACGGTGCCAATAGTCTTTTGGCGAGCCACTTTGCTCTCGGCAGAGCGGGCGGTGCCTACATGCCCTTGTGCGGAGGAATTAGCCGGTGGCCGGGAGGGGGTGTGATTGGTGGTGAGGGATGGGTGATGAAGGTTATGCTGGCTGGCCGTGCGAGGGCAATGCAGGTAGAGTGGTTGCAGGAGGAAAATGGTGGGAAGAATCTGGTAAAGACGATGGGAGCTGCATATGATGCAGAATGTCTCTTATGCAGGACTAACGATGCAAAAAAGAAAGAAGCCGTTGTCGGCGACTGGGCTGGAGGCTACCAGTAAGTAGTCTTGGGACAATGTCGTTGCTGGATGCCCCGGCAACAAGGGACCTGGGCCCAGTGGGCAGACTGGGTTAGCT